>JAQGBB010000434.1:0-19705 GCA_034691745.1 Prismatolaimus dolichurus
GAGTGATCGCTCAAATGGTGCCAGCAGTAGCGTTCGCGAAACCACATCGGATGGTCGCAAATACACCTTAAAGATATCTTCGTGGAACGTGAACGGTTTTCGTGCTTGGATTGAAGTATGTCTACTTCCAACATTTGTATTACACATGTTCGTGACGTCACATCCATTTATGAACATACATACTGTACGTATTTCAAGCATGGACAATAAGAAATCACAAGGTCAACTATAGTCGAGTAACAGCTACCATTTAGGGAGCTTACTTTGCCATCGCGCGTCCAGCTGTTTGCTGCTTCTTGCAGAAAGACGGTCTGAAATTCGTCGCTTCCGAAAAGCCCGATATCTTCGTCGTCCAGGAGTTGAAATGTACAGAAGCACAAATTCCTCACGAAGCGAAACTCGCTGGATACGAACGCTACTTTCTCAGTGGCGATAAAGAAGGCTACTCTGGTGTTGCACTTTACTCGAAGACCAAACCACTCACAGTCAAGTTTGGATTGGGTGTGTTATTCTATAGAAGTTTATGACGACGCCGTTTGTATTCATACTAAGTGTGCGATCGGTTAGAATCATTTTGTTTTAGGTATACCCGAACATGACAATGAAGGGCGATTGATCACTGCTGAATACCCAAAGTTCTTTCTCGTTGGCGCCTGTACGTTACGCATATCTATATCGTACTCGACAGTTACATATTCATGTATAGTACATCGCGCGACGCTGGTTAAACGATATTTTCTTCTCAGATGTCCCGAACAGTGGTCGTGGTTTACCTCGACTTGCTTATCGTCAGCGTTGGTTAGTTTTTCCACCACACTGACAATTGTCTTGCATTTAATTACCGTGACTGTTTAGGGACGCTGATTTTCTCAAGTACATGAAAAAACTCGATGAGAAGAAACCAGTTATATATTGCGGTGATTTGAACGTGGCACATGAGGAGATTGGTAAGACTGGACTATCGAATCGATGGCACAGAAGGTGACGGGTGTACTTGGACTTTTTTCTTTTGAAAACAAAAGTAATTCGATGACAAAATGATTACAAGACGCGTCTTCAAAACAGTTTGAAGCCACCGCTTTTCTGGCCAGTTATGGAAGCAAATGGACGATGTTTATTCGCACACCACTTATGACACGCCGAAAAACTGGCCTTGGGTGAAGCAAGTAGATTGAGGGTTAACCGGTGATTCTGTCGAACGCTAATTCGGCTTGGAATGTCAACAGTTTTCATTAGGTGCTCAAGTGCGTTAATTGCATTTCGTCTGCCTCTTATAGATCTGGCCAATCCGAAGACGAACACGAAAACAGCTGGCTTTACGAAGGAGGAACGCGCTGACTTTTCGACACTTCTCAAAGCTGGCTTTGTCGACACATTTCGCCATTTGTATCGCAAGAAAACTGCAGGTGCATATTCACGCTGATGTGTGCACTATATTGGGCGTATTCACTATGTTCACCTTTTTCCAACCTTCTCTTGCTTTTTCAGCTTACACCTTCTGGTCGTACATGCGCAATGCACGCGCGTCCAATATTGGCTGGTAAGTCACCCACCGTACACTGACGTTTTCTTTAATGTGCCAAGTTCTACGAATAGGCGTCTCGATTACTTCGTCGTTTCGGAACGCCTCATTGACGATGTTTGCGATAGTCTCATTCAAGCGGATGTTCACGGTTCTGATCACTGCCCGATTACGCTCCTCATCGCTGTCTGAGAACTGCTCGAAGAAAAGACTGTGGAGAGGGAGAACTTCAGCCGGCTGTCAGGCGGTGTGGACGAGTGTGACGTAATGTGTGTACATTTTCTTAGACTCGTCCTCTGCAGTAAGGATAGTTGGATGTATAGGTTACCGAGGCGGCGTTTTTACGTAGATTTTCTGTATGCTCTGTCCTGTATGTTTTGTCGTCGTGTTATTCGCGCAAGTTGGAGCGGCACGCATGAAGTGCATACTTCGAGTATTTTGTTGGACGTATTGTGTATTTATAGTGTTGGCGTGCGTTAACGTTCGGTTGAAGTCGACTTCAGATTAGGGTTTTTCGAAATTGAAAGAATTCGAAATTGGGGAATTTTCATACCCTGATGTCCATTTGGGATGTCTCGTGTATCGTCTGTATTTTGGGATGCAAATTTGGAGTCGATGAAACCAGATTCTGTTCAGAAATAGTGGCAACGTAGACGAGTGGAGAAAAAATTTTAGTTTTACAGTGAAGAAATGGCACTTTGACATTTTTTGAAGCTGTTTTAAGAGTGCAATTTCGAGAAAAATTCGAAAGTTTTGCGCCCAGATTTGGATTTTCGAAATCGAAATCACAAAAGGCTTAAATATTTCGGCCGAACGTTCGCGTGCGTGTGCTTCTTTGCATTGTTTCGCAATTTCTCCATTCTTGTAGTGTACGTGTACGAACAATTGTGGGCGTCCCCCAGCTTTTCGGATGGGGGTTGCCACTAACCAAGTTTTATGGCATTTTTCTTCTGTGCAAGTTTTGTCTCTGGATGGGGACGCTCTACATTGCACCACGGAATCTGCGTGCACCAGCAGTATTTGTGTTCTGAGTTCCGATGACAGCAGCAGCTTAGCGAGTGGTGTGGGCTGTTGAGTTGCTTTGCGGGTTTCCAATGGGAATTCAATCGAATGGGAAAACGCCGCTTTGTGTCCCGTTTTTTCTTGTCGCGCCTGCAACCACTTCTAACACCGATGTCTGACACCTTCGGTTCGCAATCAGGCGCTCACTTTCCGATTGTTCGGCCGTCCGAGCAAAAATAGGACTGCGCTGTTTTTCAACGTCTCGACGCTGCTGATGAATGCTTTTTCTCTTGCTGATCCCGCTTGTGTATTGTACGTAGCTTGCATGGCGCAGCCTGGATGTCTATCAGTCACGCCTGCTAGCGTTTGCGTCAGACGGTCTCACCTGTCTGGACGTCCACGTGTTTCCCTTCCCGTCGAGTCGCATTCGTGTGTACGTTATGATAGCTTGTTGACGACGGCAGGATGCCCGATAGCATATTTGTCTTCTGCACCCGATGTGTCCATTGTACTCGCGTCTTACATGTTTTCGGGTAGTGTATGAACTGCGTTGAGAATGAGTGTGTGTATGTGTACGGTGTTGTGGATGTGCTCACTGTATTCGCTGGATTGATGAGCATATCGAATGAGGTAAAGAAGTTGAACTTGCTCGCATTCCCGTGATGCCTCTACAAGAGTGGCTACAATACTGCAAATCCGAGGTGTTTTCTTCGTAATGTGCGCGTAGCGTGAGCTCTGCAGCTTTAGCAGCACTGGATTAGATGATGACGCTAGTTGCGTAAGCGCAGAGGCGGCGAAGTGGGTAGAACTTTCGCGATTGTTAACGGCAGAAAAACGAGGTGAGCGAAAGCTTGTTTAGTTGAAGAGGCGATGGACGGACAGACACCGCCCGCTTTACGGCTTGCCTCCCCCACGTGTTCCTACACGTGTTTCGGCGTCATGTGTGGGTGCTGGACTGACACGGACGCTCACGAGGCCAGCCCATGCAGCTAATCGCGCTGCTATTTCGAATTGATGAGTTAGCCAGAATCAGACACGTGCTGGCACCTTAAAAAACTGCTCTATGATTGACGGCGTGGTAGTATTATTACCTATCTAATGCATATTGCGTTCCTATATGTTAGTCTACGGGCATAATGAAAGCCGCCACGCCTGCTCGGTGTGCTCAACAGGCGCGGGGCTATTTTTACGGCTTTGCGGAAAAGTTGAAATCTAATCGCTCATTACGTAAGCGCTGAGTTCTTAGCACGTGTACACGTCAGCGCCGCTCTATTGCCGTTCATCTCACCTCACTTTGAGGATATCCAATGCGCTGTCCTGTGTCGGGTGCCTGCATGACAGTGCATTGGTTAAAAAACGTCGAAGCTTATGTCCATACACCTATCCTCTTCAGCACGCAATCCATCTATCGCTGAAAGGCATTTCGCTTGCACGGATGCGGTGCCATTCACCATTGTCCGCTCCGTTTGTTTCATGCCTTTGGTTATATTACAAGTGCACGTGGGCGCATTAGCTATGCTACTGCACGCACACATGTACGAACAAATCTATTTTTTGCCGGGTTTGACTGGTGAATGAAGCTTTTTATCTCGATTATCTTGCGTGTGTGACTGCTTCAACCCGCTCCGCCTTGGCCTAGCTTTTCGTGACTTTCGACTCAGCGCTGGGTATAATAGATGCCGGCAGCCTTTGCGCTGAGTTGAGGCGTCCTAGTTTGCCGCTTCCGTCCGCCGCCACTGTCCGGTCTGATGATCGTGGTATTAAATTTCAGTAAATTAGTCTCCCGCAGAGCCCCCTCTTATCAGTAGGCGATACATACATTGTAGGACGCGAAGCGTTGATGAGCAATGTAGCATGATTTCGCGCAGCTTCATTATCTTGCAAAACTCAACGCCACAACATTTCCTTCCATCCGTCGACCTTTGTCTACAAAAAATGTGCCTCATGATCCAGTCATTCATTTGTTCATTCACTCTTCTAGTCGAGCTCGCTTCTTGCAAGCCTCAGCCGACTTTACCGTAGCTAGCACCAAAGCCACAAAAGAGACAACTTCTGATGGACAAACTTTTCTCTGCATGCTTACCGAAACCACTTTTAATTGTGCGTAGGGTTCCGGGCTTCAAACAATGGCCAGCGGTTACACAGAAATGATACGGAAATCGCACGTTGCCTGCCGGCCATTGATCGTTTGCCTGGTACTTTTCGGCTTTCTGGTCACTTGCTTTCCGAGTGGGATCAACGCAGCGGCGATAAAGAAAACGCAGAGTAAGCCAGGAGTCATTGCAGGGGTAAGTGATGATGCTAAGCACTACGCGAAAGGCGGACCAACATGCCCGTCCTCTTTTCTAGCAATATGCAACACCTGACCGCAGCGCGCTTTCAGACCCGAGCGCTCCCATCTGCAGAAACGACGAGCCTTGTGAGTTCCTCACCCTCTTTTGTTCTATTTCGTTTCTCAATGCAGCAGTTTCGTGTGCATCTTTCAAAAGTATTTAGTCCCGCGTAATGAATACCCCAGTGCGTTACTAACACGTAGCTAGTTAGTTTGCTCAATGATAAAACTACCGTATCCCCTAGGTGAAGTCTGAATGAGGGCGCTCGATAGTCTTTAAGTAGCTTACTGTAAAACGGGTACAGGACAGACTGTACGAACAGCCTATATGTAATGCCCGGCTACAAAGCAAGGGCTCATCCATATATGACGTCACCTAAAAATTCAAATTTTTCGACCCCTTTCCCCTCCGTCACCTGACTTAACACATAAACATAGGCTGTCTTTTACACGTAGCGTCATCTTCCATGAAAAAATTTTCGACCCCCTCTCCCTCGGCAGGTGACGTCATATGTGGATGAGCCCGAAGCGGGGCGTTTAATCCATATCCGTCTAAATGCGTAGCAGTGTGACTGAGAGCTCTGCATGATGCAAAGCTGCGTGCGTCATCTCTGACGCGCATGTGCCCACTTATGTCAGTAATACATAGCGCCGAGTTTTTGCAGGCGGGTTTTACTCATTTACCAAAGAAACAATGCGGCCAATCAGGTGGATTCGATCGTGGTGAGCATGTCCCGCTGCATGTCTGTCTCAGTCGTTGACTCCTGTAATTGCGTAATGCAGGTGTCGCTGCGAGACCGACGACGCGTGCGTTTTTGCGGTCATCGACGACGAGAGAAGGCTGTATGCCCACAAGTGTAGGGCAACTACGAGTGACGATGCGATGGCGGCCGAGGATAACACAGAAGCGTCGGCCATTATCAGTAGTGCGTAACCGAAGCGGTTCTCTGACGACAAGCTGCAACTGTTCGGAATAAAGCAGTGTCCCTACCATTGTGATTTCTTGTCCGACTCTGATTGCTTTGCCAGTCGCTCTGAGTGCGATAAATGATATATTTTGACAAGTGAAACGGCTGAAAGCCGAAGTGCATCTATGTTCATCGTCAATATCAGTGTTTCTGGTTTCAACGCCTCTTTGTATGTAGACCATATTGTAAAGGGTGAAACTTAAATCCCCGGGTGACGGTAGCGCATGGTGATATTTTGCTGCATAGGTCATGCGTTAACACATGATATATGCAGGCAAAATATCGCATTGCGCTACCGTCACCCTGGGATTTAAGTTTCACCCTTTATAAATGCAACGAAACGATGCAATACCGTTCTTCTTCATTGTGAGCCTAGTAGTGACAGTGCTCACAAATGTAGTCTAGGTAGGTCAGTGGTTTCGTCGCCAGTTTAGATCTACCACTGGCAGGCAACCAGCTTATCTATAAGAATCTAACGCGCTGTAGAAACAACTATAGGTAGTACCGCGGAGCCTAATAAAACTCAACCCACACATGCACTGCAAGTTCACCACGTGACATCATTTGTGCACGTCCCGTTTACACATGTGAGAGAAGACTGACCGTCCCTCGCCTCTCGAAAGCTTTCTGAACTTACACGTAAGTAAGCTCCACGGCGAATTCAACCAATCCACGCTGAGCGTCGCTGTGAATGGACAGAATCAGCCAATCGCAAGACAGTGCAGAAAAGTTCGGTGAATATGCGCGAATTTCCGGCTTCATATGTCAGCTGTGTCATTCGTCCCTCAGTTTTCGCTTGGCAACTCGGATTTCACTCAAAAAATCAACTCGTGCACGTCAACAGCAACTCAACTCGTGCAGCACTCAAGCAAGGCTTCCTCCTTCGGTCTCCATGCAGTCGTCTTCTGCAAAGCCTTCTCCGTCGTCTGCGCTCCTCAGCAGTCCACATCGTCGTCGTTCGTCAAGCGTCAAGGCTCGTCCCACTTAGGCCTGCATCCCTCCGTCCCACTCACTCGTTCATCCAGTCACTCACTCAGTCTATCACAATGGGTCAAAAGGAGTCGAGAGCACCGGACGACGCCGACGAGCAGCAGTAGCATGACGACATCCTGCTAAACGTACTCGACGTCGAGGAGATCTGCGCGCAGGCGCCGAAGACGCTCGAGGCGTTCGCCGCGGCGACGACGCACAGCATGCTCTTCGTGAACGGCGTCCTCATGCCGAAGAACTGCCGGCAGAGCTGCTCGCCAAGTTCAGCGCGTGGCTCGTCGCGCGTCGACCTGCTGCCCGCACACGCGGTCATTCCTCAGCGTCGTCGGCGGGAGCGTCAAGCGGAAGCAGCGGGCAGCGACGAGGCCGTCTTCCAGCAGATCGACGACGACAGGACTACTTCGCGCGGAATCGGACGACGACCGGCGGCATCCTCAAGCAGCTCATGCGTCAATGAGAAGCAGAAGCGCATGCAGATAGCGGCGATGAAGCACCCATCTTCGAGCATAGCGAACGATGAATTAATTCGAAAATCTAAATTCGTCTCCTTTGACGAGCTGCCATGCTTGAATGCGAATTTTTGTGCGAAATCGATGGTACCAGCGTGTAGCAGAGTGCGCCCATTCTTTTCGTTACCAACAACTTTGCTCTAACGTCTTCTGCATGCGCTGTACCATGAAAAACCAACAAGCGCACGTATTCAGATTTTTTACCCTATGGCGTACAGCATAAAGTACACAATGAAATGACCAAACGCTAGATCTATCATGCCGCACAGTGAACGACTAATGAAGTTTATCAAAATTATTTCACAAGAGCGCGATTCGTTTTCGGATCCCGAGAATTTCGGAACCTGTCGACCTGTCGTCCACGAGTGTCCTCCTTCGAGCACGTGCCTAAAAGTAGAGTACCGTAAAGGTAGTGCGGTCAACTCGTCGAACTTCCATCGCTTCGCGTATGTCGTTCGTAAATTAATTTAAATGCCATTTCAGACAGAGTACCGACCATCATGAAGGATGATTCGTTGCTTTCCATCATTGTTGCTCAGAAGATGGTGACAGAAGACGCACTCGCTCGCATATGTAGCCATGTCGGAAGCGCACACGGGCCGATATTCTTTGGTGCAAGCTGGCGTCGTTGCGTACTTCTCACACCGTGTCTCAAAGAGTCTTCCGGCAGATCCCAGACCAAGCAGGCAAACTAAAACACCATATAAATCCCTGCGAAACACGATCGTGCTAATACCTGTCTCCACTATATTCACCGAAAGCAGTAACGAGAAAGAGCGACGTCATGGTGTTTAAGCTGGCTGCTCAGCGCACGAAAAATGGCAGTGTAACAATTGACGCGACTGACAAAAAATGAATTGGCCAGATGAACGACTTTTACAGTTATCACCATGTTGTCAGGCCAGGAAAAGCACTTGCACGATTGCATAGAGCACCTCTGATGCACGCAGAGGCTGGTACCGGCAGAGATAAGGCTCGCATATCAGCCACAGGTAATGGCACTTGCTTTGACTACAGCTAGCTAGCTTGTTTGACAATGACAGCTCATGGTGATTACAAAAGCACGCGCAGTACCATAAACACTGTTTGCGTGCGTGCCTGTGTCGTTCAAAGACATTATCAAAACAAAAAACACGTTCAAGATCGCATCAGATCAGTTTTACTCACAATTTCAATCTCTCGAGAAAATGATGACATGCACACACATACAACGTACGTGCACAGCACACAGCAGAAAGCAGCACGAAAACGCCGACCAATGTAGCTGGAAAAATACGCACGTAGACGCAGCATGCACCATAACACAAGATATCGTGAAACATGCACAAAAAATACAAACTACACGCGTGTATAGTACATACATTCCACCTATCACACAACACACCACAGTACATGTTAGGAAGCAGACAATCTACGCGACGTACAGTACGTACGCGTCGCCAGTTCCGATGAGCCACGCACGCGGACCATGGCCCGCCGTCAAACAACGTCCAGTGAAAGCGAAATCATGCTCAACTGACGTGATAGACTCATCGGATTCTCCAGCAAGACGCCCGACTGCGCCACAGCAGACGTTGTCGATCGGCGTTCTTTCGCACGTCGCAACGGCGGCGACGGGCGTTTATCCCCCGTCGAGCACTCGTCAAAGCCGCTATCATCAGGCGAATACAACTGTCTACGAACCCCGTCGTTCGTCCTCGGTTGCGGGAGTGACATCTCCCCACTCGGATATCCCCGCAAGTCACAACCTTCGACCACATTAGCAAAGCGTGCTGCATACTGACTCGTGTCACTCGATCGAGAAAAGACCTGCAGAGGGCGCTTTTCGAAACCCGCGCATCAATCTTGCATTCACACTGTACATATCGTACCGCTGCTCTGCGCGCCGAGCCACACCGCACATGGAGTTGATGGCGATCGGCCTGCCACCAGCGTTGTTCGCAAATATGCATCACCAGTTCATCGCGCGATAGCGGGTACTCATCTAGAATAAAGAAAAGCATGGAGGCCACACAATAACGCAAAGTAGAACATGACCTACATCCAATCCAAGTGTCGACAACGACCAGATCGAACATACGCGCCTGAAGTGGCACACCACACAACTCCAGGTAAGTCGCGATTGCGTCCTCAACGAGTGCTTCCCTCGGGAGGTATAACGTCTTCGACGACTCCTAAAGACGATAAAGGCAAAAAGTGAGAAAGAAAAACAATTGATAGAATAAGAACCATCCCAACTCAGCTAACCGCACAATGTACAGTACGTGGAATACCTCAAGTGAGAAGAGCTCGTCGTAGATGCGCACCGGAAGTCCGGGCAGAACGTGAAGAATAAATCTAAAAACAATTCTGCATAGACTGAAAGACGGTGGTGGTGCCAACGGAGCTCAGACAGACATACACACAACCACTACGTATACTGTACATACAGTACAATACGACTTACTTAGCTCGTCCCCTCGGATGGCAATTCTGCAACTCCAACGGTTTGGCCGACCGATCAAGTCGAAGAACACTGCGTGTAACAACACCTACTCAATCGAACAAAAATGCCGTGCTTGTCCACCAATAAATACAGCTCGTCTCTACTCACCACCATGAACGGTTTCCAACTCCATAACAAGCTGACAGAGTCCACCGCGCATCGTTGAGATACAAATCTTCGACAAGACCATATCGACTAACTCGGCAGCCGATGTCGCCGAAGAGATAAAGAACGTTTTGTAGTCACTGTCTGAACGCAGCATCGATGTGTAGACACGAACGGTATCCTACAAGCAGACGAGCAGTTACTGATGGCACTGAAAACACATGTATCGTCTCGCAGACATAAAAGTATCAGGAAAAAGCTCGGTTAGCTTACCAACATACATTACTTTGCACATTACGGACAAACACCGGGGTTCATAGCGTTTCGCAGTCGGTGAAATATGCGACATGCGACCAACGAATGCGCCATTTTGCTTGCTTTTGGTGCACCAAATTTTCAAAAAATATCCATATAATTCAACAAGTAAATTGAATAAGTTTTTGTCATTTTCAACACTGAAAGTAGCATTTTCTGCTTCTTGAAAAATGTTTCCTTTTGGTCGGTGCTGACAAAGGGTAAAATATGCGACTTTATGCACCGCTATGAACCCTAGTACACGTCCTACACGCCCACTGGCTCACCCATTCTAGTGGCAAGCAGTCCGAAGAACTGCTCGAGCTACTCAAACTAGAGACAGAGGTCGAACGACCCTGCCTTCGAAGTGCCGCCGACGTTGCCTGCTGCTCATTGCCGGTTCGTCGCGGCTGCGAGCAAGCCGGCCACTGCGAGCTACCACTCTCCACCATTTCGCAGCAAGAACGTGCCAGCACGCTCGGTTGCGAACCCTCGTCCGCTCCGTCGCCTGCACCCGCGGTGAACAACTGCTGAAGCGGAATCATCGAGCGACGCTGCTTGTTAGCGGCGGGGTGTCGCCCACGCGAGCGAGTAAGCGTCTGGTACTTGAGCATGACGAAAGAGTCGATCAGACGTCAAATAGAGCTCGTACAACTAATCCGAGCGATGTTCAGCTAGAGTCGAAGAAAACAACTATCAAAACTGTGTATACGTCCGCCAAACGTGCCTTCGTATCAGATAGACGGCATGATTAATTTATTGCGTGACACGAACAGTTCACATTCCACAACAAACGTACACATAGACGGATAAATAACATTTCTCGCAGTTCTCTGACACAACATCGCATCGCAGCGTCCAACAAACAGAAGAGCAACAAATCAGTTATCACCACCACTCGCTCCAAGCAACGTAAAAGGAAATGCCGATCAGTGCCACGGCAGATCACTCATGCGAACGCCGCAGGTGGTCTCCCGCAGTGGAAGAGGCCAAAATGAGGAACATCGGGCAGTAACGGAAACACTTTCATCTTCCGGCCTAGCGCATCGAGACGGGGTAAGAGATAAAAAGTTTCGGTACAGCGGACAGAGAGCGAAACAAAGGAGGTAAACGAAAGAAAACTCTTTTTACTCATCTAAACTAATTCGATCGGACGCGGGTTGGTCGGTACAGTGCGACCACGTAAGGCAGAGAAGAAAAGTATAAGAAAAGGTAGAAAAAAGAACGAGACCTTTCACGCAGTTCTGCATCGGCTACTACACTTGTACATCCTAAATGTATACAATAGCGGGCGGACGAGCTCGACGAAGTGAGGAAGATTCACGAGCAAGTAGAAACAAAGCGGGCGTTTCCTCATCAGAGCCGTACTGTCTACGATCCATCGACAAAGTAAAATCGCAATACAATATTTCCAAAGAAGTGAGACGTCGTGAGAAAAACGAAAAAGCCGCCCGTTCGTTTTTCTCCCATACATCTGAACGAAGAAAACGTCGACTCAAAGAAAAGAAATCGAGAACGCCAACGGCAATTGCACACTCCTCACAAGGCGCAACTAAATTGTGACGAAAATTGCACGCGACTCAATGCAAATAGAGGAGCGAGATCGAACCAAAAGGACTGGACCTTTTTGATCTCGACAAACGGATAGACGTTTAACGATCGATGACCGACCCGAGACGTGAGAAGCAGAACAGGAGGGAACTCCGAACGCACCTCGACTGTATACAGTAACAGCGTTCGATGCTCGTAAAAGTAGCCAAGAAAGGAATGCCTCCAACTTTCCCAGCGTCGACACGCTCGTTAAGAAACGGAATGTTTCACTATTCTCCAGTATTGTACCTGTCCGTCAGCGACCTACCAAGACGAGTGCTGATCACTTGTACAAACAATTGCTTGCCGACCAGTAGAACAAAGAGGAAGAACGCCAAGTAGGTACAAGGTAGGAGTCGAGAAATCGGTCATTCGGTTGTGGTCCACCTTCAACGTGAATTCCTTGTTTCGGAGTCTATACCGTGTGAACGGACGGACACGACGGAATGAACACCGAGTCCACACACTTTCTACCTGCATGGACACAATGAGACCCCTGCCAGTCCATTCTCCTAGGAGCGGAGCCTCACTCGGTTACAGCCTCGAAAAGCAAACAATCGCAATTTTCGTCGACTAATCGTTCCAGAAAAAACGACGGTATTCCTTCCTTCGATGACAATCACGGATCCCATCGATCGATGGGGGGCGAAGACGTACAAGTCAGTCAACTATCCACCGCACGATGCCCTCCTGCTCTAGTATTACGCCCATCTGAACGACGAGACAATACTGCAATAATCGGCTGGTAGTGTCAGTAGCAGGCGAGTGTGCGAATCGTTTACGCACACGCGTATATTTGTCATAGCGATTATCGTTGAGGATTAAACTCCGACAGTGACCCGCCGAAAGTACAACCGAATGACGAACTCGTCTACATTCTTTACGCTTCCGCACGTGCAGTATTATCGCGTAGAACGCAGTGCACGCGATGATGCAAGATTAATCGAAGTGCAACCTCATTCCACGTTTAATCCACGCGTGGAAGATCAAACGTTCAAGTGCGACGCTAGGGGGACATCGTTCCTAAGTGTTCTCGACAGCGACTGCGCTGGCGCATTGGTTAAACACTGTCCGCCAACAGTAGAAACAGATAACGAGACTTGGCGACCACGATTAATACTGATGACATAAGACTAGCCAAGTCTCACACGTTACACACAATAAGCTACACGTGTATTGTACGTATCGCATAGAGAACAGAGCGATTGTACTGTCGACGTGTAATGATATGACCCCGTCGATTTTTTCCTTTTGACGAAAAATTTTTTCGTTTAAGAGAGCCCAAAAACACGTTTCTGTAGAGAACTTGATTTTAGAGCAAAAATTTGTCTCCAAATGGTCCCAAAACACGTTTTTTGACCCAAAAATTTCGACTTTCGACCTAAAGACCCTGTGGGTAAAAAATATTGTTCCAAAATCAAGTTTTCTCTCCACAAAAAACTTTTTTCGTCAAAATTAAAAAATCGACAGACTCATATCATTACGCATTGCTAGTACACAAATCACACACTACCACACGCAAAAAAGCATCAACGCACTCGCATATCCCTCGCGCATATAACACACAAAAGTAACCAATAATAAACGTAATGCACAACATAATCTACGCAAGCCTATTTACAGTATTGAGCACATACACGTGTAAAACAACTTACTGCTCACTCGACGGCCATGCACTTCGATTAAAGACAGAATCGTCACTGCAACACGACAAACTTGCGTCTCAAGCAACCCCGAATCCACGCCTTAAACACGACATCACACTGTACATAGTACTATCACTCAAGACTGTCTCCACAGCCCGCTTTTTCTGTCCCCCCCCTCAATAATAACATTCAACACATGTACGTGCACATCTGCACAAAACACTACTTGCCTGTATCGTTTCCGCAGCTCGCACTCGCAACGCCGCATAAGTAAGCGCCCCCGCATGATACGTCAAATAATCCACAACCGTCGAATGATTCCCAAAACGAGCCAAATCAAGCGGCGTCATTCTAAATAATTCCATATCTTTGTACAAGTACCTTTCCAGCCTCGCACGAACAGAAAACTTTGTCGTCACCTCTATGTACTGTATGTACAGAAAATAAACCAGTTTGACAAATCGCACTTGTGCCGCCTCGCAAGGATTCATCAGTACGTAAATGATGACAAGATAATCACCTACTTGTCAATGCTCAAACAATTTAACGCTCCGCCTAATTCCACCAACATTTTGACAGTATCCAAATTGCCTTGCTTCGCAGCCATATGCATTGGACTCAAGTCCTTCAAAAGAAAGAAAACAAATGCATATATTAGTAAAAGCAGCACATACGTTAATATCCCACTATTTTAGCCCATGTCCAGGGGTTCTACTACGAGACTAAGGGGCCTGCAAGTGGACAACTCCACCGGGTAGCGAACCCCAAATGGGGCTTCCCTGACCACCAGTGAGACTGGTTAAAGGGCTCCTCTCCCCCTGGAATGCTTTGAAGCTCAACCTTCTCTGCAATGCTTTGCGTCCGACCGGGGAAGCTAGCCCTGACCACAAGGCCAATATATGCAACAGCTAAAAATACAACTGCAATAACTCGTACAGTACTTCATTATCCTTAGCGTCGAGCAGCGCGTTAGAATGAAGGAGCACCGAAAGACAACCATCGAAGCCCGCAAACGCAGCACAATGTGCCGGGGTCCGCCTAACATGCACACACAGATCTGCATACTATGCATATGAAAGTTGTCTCCTTTCCTCGCCTACCCGCCGTTGTCCGACACATTCGGTGAGAGCCCTTGATCGATAAGAAGCTGTGCGATATAAGCGTGACCACCGAGAGCAGCCCTAGAACAACGCAACTGCTCAATCGACAGGAGCCTATTCTCTTTTCGACTTGCGCAACCCATCCAAGATCCAAATGACTCGAGAAGCTTCGCGAGGTAAAAGTCCCCCTTACAAGTCAGAAAGAGCCAAGTACAATACAGCTTGCGAATCTGCGTACACCCCAGCTGTCATATGTACTATACGTAAATACACCAACAAAAGCAGCCTACCAATGAAGTGCCGTTCGTCCCAGTGCATCTTTAGCACCAAGTGTGCATCCACTTTTCATCAATTTCTGCACCACTTCAGCATGTCCGTACTCCGCAGCGTAGTGCAACGGTGTTCGTTGCAACGCATCGGTAGCGTTCACTTCCCATCCATGCTGAATGAGGTATTGTACCGAGTCAAGTCTCGCAGACGAAGAAGCAAAGTGTAGAGCTAAAAACATGCTTTCCCAGGATAGCCAAGGGGCTTCCGGGGCAATAGCTCGGAGCTCTGAGAAAAAGAGACTCACGCCTCTCTGTACCAAATATCCGCTATTTTGTGCAGAATTCGCACACCCTACCGGAAGCACCGTGTGAATCACGAGCAAGCATAGACTTGACACTTGAGTGAGCAAGAATCATCGACATCGAATCAAGCGCACCAGCAGCCGCACTCCACATAAACGACGTGCGACCTTCAGTGTCCGTCTGATCGTCGCCAGATGCTTGAAGCAACACTTCCCGCACTTCCTAATTCACAAAATTCAATCAACATGCAAGTTGCCACACGAACGGCAAAGCAAATCCTGCCTGCCAAAACAGTTTCTAGTTAGCAGCCTGTATGTGCAACATGACGCAGACACTCAAGCGTTCGAACATAGCAAGGTTCAGTGTAGTCCCTCATCGCACGAGTGGGATTTTGTATGCGTATTTGTGAATGCGACCGAGCTCCATTCTCGTACACTAGACTATCGATCGATGTAGGCATATCTATTATGTGTTACAGCCAATCAGCACGCACGGTACGCACAGGGAAATTATTAGCAGCAGCATAATGCATCGGAGTTGCTCCGCAGCTGTCTCGAAGTGTATGCGCTTTGTTGGCCACCAAAATCTTCCCCGCATCGACAAAACCTGCGCAATGAGTGATCGCACTCATTCATAAAACTCCAATTATACAATACGGATTCGTCACTCACCTAGTCGTGCCGCCCAATGAAGCGGTGAACGACACCTAGAATAGATATGCTGTTCAGAATTTGAACTCAAATGTAATTACATAAACGTACATGTTATCAACCGTGTTCACGTCGGTGCATGCACTCGCGCAGAGTAACTCAATAACTTCGATATTATTTGCGACAACTGCGTAATGTAGAGGTGAGTAACCTAGTGCCGAAAAACGAGAAAGTAATGGGAGTCCCTCCTACTGACAATTACCGACGGATGAATTTCTTACCGTTTCTGTCGACCGCGGAAGGCGACCAGGGAGCTTCCGTCTGTGCAAAGAGTAGCAGTTAAGTACGTACTGTACGCATAACGTATAATAATATAAAATATGGACGTGCATAAGACTCATGGAGCACAAGAGCAGTGCGACAGGCATAAAAATTGCGCGGCAGGTGGGTCGCGCAGACCACTGCCGGCCGAAAGGAATCTCAGGCGGCTATGGTGTAAAGACTTGGCTATCAAACAAACACGAAGAAATATTGTAATTTTTCGTATGGATGCTTTCGGTAAAAAACGAAAATTATAAGATTTTGTTTCAGCAAAAATATTCGAGCTGTTAATACCCCCACAGCACAGGCACCTCGCATCGCACGCGGTCAACACATACGGAGTTCCATCTGCGCCTGCAGGTAAAATGAGTAACTCCGTCGCATGTGCGTAATAAAAAAGAAACAAACGTGACTGCAAGACTTACAATGATTAGCTTTACACACTGAGAAGCTCGCGATCTCGGACTCATTGCTGCCCAATGAAGCGGCGTTTTTGCATCGCCGTCCATAAGATCGATATTCAAACAGTGCTATAAATTTCAAAGCATCTTATTAACTCTTCACATACTTTCATACTGCCCGGCGCCTAGCTAGGCCGGTGTTTGGCTTAGCTCATGCGATAATTTTTCAGAGTTTACTAACTCCCAAAAGTCTATTTTCGGGCCTCGCCCCCCCATAACTTGCGTCTGCTTCTGTCCCACGCAACCCCTACCATTGGCAAGTTGCACACTCCAGACAGGACACCAAAAATAGTAAACATATTGAGAAGCTAGCAAAGAATTCCCTGCTGAGAAACATTCACTTTCAAATGAACAAATAGCGATTGAGAAAGACTAGAAGCGGACTTGAGTTGAAGCACGGAAACACCGTGTACGAGTACGTATTTAAAACTACAGCACGTACTGTACCTTATCGCGCAGTAAGAGAGCCAAATGTTCATAATTGCCAAATGCAGCCGCCCAGTGAACAGGAGATCTCTTTAAAGAAAACATACGTTAAATTCGCACAAGTTAACTCGAAAAATTTACTTAAACATACCCCTGCTTTGTCAGGCACAGTTACTACAAGGTGTCGTGCATGCATATGTCGGAGAAGTAACAGCAGACATTTAGTATCGGCGTGCTTAGTACTCAAGTGAAGTGGAGTTGCGCCGTCGATGTCAGCCGAGAAACAATCGGCGCCTTTTGCCAGTAAGACTCTTACACAACGAAGGCTTCTCTTTAAAAAAGACAAAATAGTGCGGTATTTTTCATAGTGCGTGCAGAAAGTACTAAGAGGAACAAACGTTCATAGCAGTCAACAAACGACGTACACAATGCATTTACATAACATGAACACACAACAATCAAACCAAACATCCACGTGCACTTTAGGAGAAGGAAACTTGGCCATTTCCTGCAGCATGACCGCAACTGTCATCAGTCTCTTATAAATTGGACATATTTTGGATACCCGTCTCATAAACAATCAAAGTAAAGCAGATAAATTTCAGGCGAAGGCAATAGACCACAGTTGGAGAAATCCTGACAATAGTCTAGACATTGAACAGTTAGCATAGACGTCGATCTCGGGCGAGACGCGCGGTATGTACAGTACGTAACATTCCTGTACTTCTTACAGTACAAAAGCGCACGACGCACTAACTTTGTAGACTGCCCAATGCAACGCCGTTCTAGACTGCTTGTCACAAGCAGATACGAGTGCACCACGCTGGAGTAGAAAGCGGCACAGATCGAGTTGGTCAGTAACGCAAGCGTACGTCAGTGCTGTGCGGCCGAAGCCATCAGACTGGTTAAGAAGTTCTGCATGCCCTAATAAATGTGCATCACACTAAGGCTATTGCATGCAGTTAGAACAGGAAGCGATAATCATGCAAGAGAAGACGAACAATAGACGCACCATCCAGAAGTGTTGCTGCATTCGCCTTGTCACCGATCAGAGCGAATGAGCGCAGAAGCAGTAAGTAGTCGTCCTTGTTCGGTTCCAACCATGAGACGGACTGAACACGCGAGTCGTTTAGACGAATGAAGTCAAAATTTTTACCACCACTTGCCACAGATGTATTTGACTAAAGTCAAGACATTTAGGCTAAAAATGGCTTGACATAAAAGAACACAGAAGCTACAACGACAGTACATAATTACTTCTCGAAGAGGATGAACATACTCACTGTTCTCTGAGAGCTTTGTTGCGACGTTCTCGCTCTATCATCAAGGCTTACTAACGAAGCCTGAGTTGCACATCGCTTCGTCTCAGTCAGCACACTACTGCGATCAGCACGATGACAGCAGCAACATGCACACATTCTTCGCCCTTCCTGTCGTTCAGAAAGCACAATGATCAAGTTGCGAAAGAACCTGAGAAAATACAAAGGCGAGTGAGCCTACGCACACAAGAAATAGCTGGCAGGCTACTCGACAGACAATTTTCTACTCCCAAGTAAATACGTTATGGGCAGAATACTCTCAGTTTTTCTTGTCTACTTGTCTCTCTGTCCACATGTAAAAAGTCAGTAAAAATCTGTAAAAGGGCTATAAGAAATTGCATGGAAATACAAGGTGTGCCAAAATAGACCGCTTTCGTTTTGTTACCAGGAACCAGCCAACGGCATTTGTATGCGTTGCACGTGGGTGCTCCACTGGCTTGTTGCGTCGTGTGTTGAAGCTTGACATGCTAACAGTTTTTTGTGGCTCGCTACTGCAACGCTTGTGACAAAAAAACGACGATTCTGCAACATAAGGCCTTTATGTATCCAATCGCCTGTTTTGGCACACCTTTTACACTTCAAAAGTGGACAAAAAAGTCTGGACATGGAGACAAGTGGACACAAATCTGCATTTTTGGCCGAGCCAAAACTGCAAAGACAAAGAGACAAAAAGACAAAAGACACGGAGACTAGCCGCGTGTACAGAGGGCTTTACTCCCAAGCATTTCCGGTAGCCGAAAAGGATATAGCTAATCGATTTTCGTCCTTTCTTCGGGTTAGAACAAACCAAGCTAAGAAGCCGAAAAAAGCCAACTGCTAAATTGACGTTCTCATTAAAGTACTCGCCGCAACCTGAAAAATTTTCCTTATGTATTAGTACGGCAAAGCATTTGTGTCAAGCTATTTTATTTTTATTTTTTCTTGTGACAAAAATCTTCGCACAAAAAATAAATTAATTAAATGTGACTCCAAATTTTCCGCTCTACTACAAATTCCTCGCGCAGAACAAAATTAAAATTAAATAACTTGACACAAATAGCTCGCCGTATACTAGAGCTGACCCTAACTTCCAATGGAATCACGCACGCAAGCTCCGCCTTCCGTGGTGAGCGGTGTTAGCCAACGTATTCGATGTTGAAATAAATGATGACGTTGGAGAATGAATTACGGTATTTGAAACTGTCGACAGCAAATCCACCCGCACCCCATGTACTATGATGCCATCGACGTCCGCTAACTTTAGCTGGATGCGGAATAAGCGGAGAGGTGGGTTGACTAACACAAACACGGCGAAGTGCGTTTTCGCCGGCGTTTGAGAGTTTCGCTTGCTAAATTACCATTTGTGTAACACAAGTTAATTTCGCCGGGCGCACGCGCTCTCAATAAAAACTGCTAGGCAAGTGCATACGAGCT
>JAQGBB010000435.1:0-19701 GCA_034691745.1 Prismatolaimus dolichurus
GTTCACTCGCCATCAGTGCTGCACTGAGTCGTTCGAGGGATCCTGCAGCACTCTCGAGCGCTTGGAGGTCTGGATCGAACGTTCGATACGCAGTTGATGGTGTTGGCTTTGGGCTTGCGGTATTACGTTCGGCTTTGTCGTCGCTCTTGTCCGACTTATCATCTGTCGACACTGATTTTGGTAAAGGCTTTCACATCATTGACCGAAACGGTTGTTTGTACCTGTACTCCAGGCGGTGCATCGAAAATGATTCTGGATGAAGCCCGCCTTACACTGACAGTATTTGATGTTGTCGAACGGCGGGATCCCTTTACGGCATTCGGAGTTTGTAATCGAGCATTGGGCACCAACCGGCGAAGCTTCGTCGCACTTTTGTCCCAGCGCACTTCGTTTCGTTCGTATGTGGACGATGGCGTCAACGGTGGCTACAGTAGAGTTGAAAAAAGCTGGTAATTTCAGTTTTTAGGCCTTACTTTTTGCTCAGCTTGCTCAACACTTGAAGCTTTCTTGTCGTGGCGTCAACATGCAGAAATTTGGAGAAGTGTCAGTAGAAAATTCACCGCGATTAGCAGTTTAAAAAATCAAATTCAAAAACTTTTTTTTCATTTTCATTTATTTTTCCTTTTTTGCATTTTTTATTTTTTATCTTTTATTTTCATTTATTTTTCATTTTTCATATACTGCATATTTTTCGACTGCATGCGAGTTAATGCTGAAAGTGAGGACCCGACCTCGATAAAGGTCTTCCCGGCTATCAACCGTCGGCGCTTCCAGTTGTTGCAAAACAGCGTCGTCTTCAGTCGCCAGCGTGTTGTCGAGATCTGTGCCGCTGATGGACGTTAGAAGATAAAGCATACAAATGTTGATTATCTGCCCCATATAGTTCGTTTTCGATAGTGTGAACGTCGACCAGTGTCGAGCTGCATCGCAAGCTAATTACGTGTACTGTGCTCTTCTCCCTCTCACGTCCTATGTATAAAAAGGTCGTGACGTACGTGCGAGTAAATAGCGGTTGTCCCCGCTCATTCAGGCTAAAAGTTTGTCACCACTCACATTAGAAAATGTGAAGAGTGCTGACCGACCCATTCGGACGTCGATGTAATTTTATTGTTTACGCTGTTTTGTGAGTGACACTCCTCAAAAACACGCTGGTGTGAAGTGTGTTGGCGTTCGCGAGAACGTTCCGGAATGAACTCGGAAAAGCGACCTCAAATGAAGGTGAAAACTTGCGTGCATGAAAAGAGTGCGGAGGAGGGATAATCCCGCTCGCTGATTTGGAGCGAAAAACTAATTTCGACATGCAGTGATGATAAACACTGCGACGAAACTGGTTCGATTGAACGTAGGTCGTAAAAGCATGAAACACGAGCCGAACAGTCGGTGTCGAAAAACGTAAACAGCCGCTAGCTTCTCTGTCGACAACATAAATTTGAAATTTTATCTAACTTTTACATGTGATGATTAAAAGCGTCAACCTATCGAGTTCGAGTTGCGGATGCAACGACTAAGTAAATGCTCGTTCGTTTTTTGGAAACAACTGAACACAAGATGAAGCTGCAAGTGATAATCATTTCTGTCTATATTCTGGGTATGTCTCGAACTTTATTTGTGATTTTAGTTTTATTAGAAATCACATTCAGTTTTATCGAATCGAAACTGCTTGATTCAATTTTGATTAACCCTGTTGATTAAAAGTATTCGATTCAAGATCGATTCGTTTCGATTCTAACCTCGGCATGACACGATCCGATCGAGGCCTTGATTTTCTGGTCGATTTTCAATATTTATGGGCCCTCTCACGAGAATTTTACGAGTAACTGGGTCCCTCTTCATTCGGCTTGCAAGTCGAAATAACGCAGATTTTGTTGTTCAATACGACTCGGATCGATTCGATTCCATACTTGATTGAAATCGTTTACATTCGATTTGATTCAATCCGATTCTGAAACGATTCTCTGAAATTTTTGGTGAGACCATCGCTATTTTATGGTAGAAAAACGTTTTCAAAATTACGAAGACTTTCAAAATATTATCGGCGTTGCTGCGGTTCAATCAAAATTCCCTCCTGTCCTAGCTGAGCGAAAGCGGTTGTCCTCAATTCTTTGCAATTATGCTCTAGCACTGTGGCATGTACGTCGTGTACATGCCCAAGTTCAGTCGCCGTCAGTTCCACAATTCATGGCACTAAACGAGAATGGTGCTTGCATCGCATGGAACTACACGCGAACAAATTCTGAAGGTCAGCTATTCTACCATGACCGCGGTGCCTAACGACATAGCTCATGAGATCCTGTAAAATTTTGTAATTTAGCTCGAACATCGTTCGAGCTAATGTATCGAACCCGCGGAACGCGAAACGCTTGGCGGATAGTAAACGCCAAAAACGAAGCCGGAACCTGTCTGAGATTAGTTGCCGGAAGAGAGGTCGAAGTTGCTGTTCGAGCAACGAGTAGCGATGGACAGATTTCGACCAGCAAACTCAAATCGCCGCAGAGTCGTTCGCTATTCATTTCCGTACCATCAAACGGTGCGTGAAAATTTTTTAATTAAATAAATACTTTTATAAATTATATTATAAATTATATTTTTATAAATTATATTATAAATTATATTTTTATAAATTATATTATAAATTATATTTTTATAAATTATATGTTTATATTAAATATTTTTTATTTTAAATAAATATTTTTAAATAAGTAACTTAAAAGTTACTCCACGCTTGTTTACTGTCAGTGCCATACACTTTCTCTGCCGGCGACCAAGAGATGAGTTTGCCGCCACCGCTAAACCTCACTTTCGGAACAATCAGCTCATCGTCGCTCTATATGTCATGGTCGTCGCCAGCTATTCCACAAGAAGCTCTCCGTGGTAGTGCTATCAACGTCATAATAGCTTGAAAAACGTGCTAATTTTTCTAAACTCCAGGCGTTCACTACGAAGTCTTTCTCGAACGGTACAGTCACGCACTGAGCTCCTTCGGCATCACACGAGCGATAATGGTGAACTCAAACTTCATCACACTCAACGATCTCCGTCCGGACACAACGTACAAGCTTCGCGTCGTCGCAAAGACGGAGCACTTTGAGAGCGAGCCAAGCGCTTTTCTAGTTGTGTCTCTGCCTCGAGGTATAGATGAACTGTACGAAAATTAGAGGTACGAAACTCATTTGTTCTGCAGACACCGAAGGAATGGACATCAAGAATCTCAGGCTAACCTCTGAAATCGATACACCCGATCAGATCGTTCTGACCTGGGACGTTGTACCTAACGAATTTCTCAGTCGCATTATCGGTATTTCTCACAAAAGTGGACCCATTTCGTTTTGATTCTCAAAGAACGTCCCATTTCAACAGGCTACACATTGTGGTTCTCACAAAGCCTCACTGCGGACGAGTGGTCGCAGCAGGCGATTCAAATGAGTATGCCGAAAGCACGCCTTTACGATCTGATGCCTGGCGGCAAGTACTACGTCAGAATCGAAGCTCAGTTTGCAAACGGAGCAAAGTCGCTCTCGAAGGCGTTTACGTTCAGAGTGCCCCAAGGTATTTTCTGCTCAGTCATTTGAAAGCTTTGCAAGAATGTCCGACTGTTTTAGCACTTCCGGTGCGAACCATATCGGTCACCTATATGTCGGACGGTCGCATTCGTCTGCAGTGGGAGTTAGCGCCATTTATTGACGCGATGAATATCATGGGTAAAGCACGAAAGCGTTTTGAAAATCTTTATGAAAAAATTTTAGAAATAAAGAAAAGTATAGCTTCAACTCCAAACGTGTAGGCTATGAGGTGCTCTACACGACCGACGAGTCAACGCCGTTCACTAGATGGTCGGCCGTATTTGTCGCCGGTCGACAAGCGGAAACCTATCTCGCGGGTCTTCAACCGAATCAGCGATATTTCGTGCGAATCCTTCCGAAGAATGAGGTCGGAAACGTTGCTGAAAATGCGGCGACCTTCACGTTTATCACTGTTGGTAAGAACACTGAAATTTCGCAGGCATTTTTTGAATCGCTCTTCTCCACCTCCGTTCCGGCTTAGGGGTCATCCATTAATGACGTAACCTGCCTGGGTGGGTCAAGAAATTTTGCACAGGAAGTGACGCTACGTGTAAAAGATAGCCTATGTTTATGTGTTAAGGCTATTGACGAGGGTTGGTGGGTGAGTCTAAAATTTTGAATTTTTAAGTGACATCATTAATGAATGCGAATTGATTGGTTGATTGACCTTTGATTGGACCCGCTCATAACGATCTGATTAGCTTATCTTTTACCAGAGCGCCTTGAATCAATCGTGGATGCATCAGTCCGTGTCTCATACCGGAAGCTTGCACCGAATGCGGTGGAAATTATGTGGCTGCCTCCAAGAGGTCACGAGCAGGACGTCATGGGTAGGCGAACGTGAAGAAGCACGTACCGAAGTACGAAGAAAAGCCTTCTGACACGTTCAGGTTATATGGTGCTCTACACACCCGACAAGACGTTACCCGAAAGTGACTGGAAAAAGATCATCGTTATGGGCAATGGGACAAGCGTCGCCGTGCTCGTGCAGCCAGATGTGCCATATTTTGTAAAGATTCTGCCAAAATCCGTCGACGGATACATGAACGGAACGGGTATCTACACGATTCTCAACGAGAAAACTGCAGGCAAGCTAACTCAAATGGAACTTACAGGGGAACACGGACTATAAAGTGGGCTTGTAGGGACTGCGACAACTACAACGTCGCCGATGAGGTTTGAGGTTGTCGCTAATTTCCGAGCTAACGGATCGACGGCAGGCCGACGAAGACGTCGGAAGCGGTGTGCGAAACAAGTCTAGGTTTATTTGACTGTTGTGTGTTCTAAACTAAAGTCGAAGACTATAAAAATTGTAGAATAGTTATCAAGAGTAAGCGTCAGAGATTGTATCTGGCTGGTTATGGCTGGTAAACGTCGCATATGACGCTATGGTTTGGGCTGTTTGAGTCGCAAGTAGCTGGATGATACGTCATTTTTGCACCCTGCCAAGCGAGCAACAAAAAGGATGCTTGCTGTTCAGATTGAGATTATTTTCCCTATCCCCCATCCTCCGACCAGAAAAGTCAGCGGATGGTGTGAGCAACTTGCCTACGGTGAATGACAACTTGCCAATGGTAGGTGACAACTTGCCAGTGGTAGGTAGCAACTTTCCAATGGTGTGTACCAACTTGCCAATGGTAGGTGAAGCTCCTGAACAAAAATCTGGTTTTAGGCCCACTGACGAAGTCAGTAGACCTTATGCGATGGGACCTGTCCGTCCGTCCGTCCGTCCGTCTGTCTGCTGTCTGTCTGTCTGCCCGTAGGCACGATAGCCCTGGCAAAACGCAAACTAGCGGGCTACAATTTGGCAGGTAGGCACTAGAAATCGCAGCTAGCTATTTGAGACACGCAGAGAAAAGCACAATAGCTGCTATTTCTTGCACACACCAATCGGCCAAATGATGGCAGTACACGTAAGCTGCCAATCATGCCAACTGGACGTCTCGTGAGAACGCTTTCAAGGTATTTACTGGAACATGCTGGAACAATTCCTTCGTCGTATAAAACCAGGTGGCATGCCGTAGGATGCAACAACCGACAGAACTTCATTTGTACCAGCTGGGTATTCAGGATTAGCAGAACCTATTACTCAATGCACGACAAGTTCCGCTTGGCGTTCACAGCGAAGATTTCTGCGAGCTAAGCTTCAGCGCAGTATGATAATGAAATAGGGCAACGATATGCCACGGTAGTTCTGTTGCATATTTGCGATCTCAGCGCCAACATTATTGCTGAACGATCTTGACACCATTGTTCGACACTACGATACGAATGGATCCTCCTCCCGCAGCAGGCTGATCCACAGGATCCTCGGTGACACCGTCTCGATGCTGCGTTGGTGGCGCCGTCGCCGTCTTGCACGTGAACGGATAGCCGGTCGTGCAGGTCGACGCGGCGACACCGGAGAGATTCTGCTCGTCGACGAGATTCGTTGTTGTCTGCTCGAGAAGCGGGGTATTGATGACCTCGCACACTTCGCAGTGAATGAACTCGGCGTCTGATGGGCGCTTTCGCGTACCGCAAGTTGAGCTCATTTTGGACGTGGTCTAAAGTCAAGAAAGTTTTGCAAAATTAATGCCAAACAGGAAGCTGTCGGCTGCTCCTTTGCCGCATATGACGTCACGGCGGGGGCTTAAAATGAGCCAAAATTTCATCAATTCGAGAACGGTGATGCGCGTGCTGGGCGGGCAAAGATTTCTCTCGTCGACGGAGGAAAAAGCTTTCGTTCCACGAAGCGCGAGTGAGGGATGCGCTTATGCAGCTTTCCGATAGACCATAACAACTCGGCGTGCGGAGGAGGAGGAAGATACTTGAGCTTCGCCGAGGCGTGGAGGGGCGAAGGCAAATTTTATTGCTCTTTTTGCATCCTGCATGGAGCGCGCGCGCGCAAGAGAAAGGATAGCTAACTGGTCAGATGTGGAAAATCCCCCTCGGACAAAAGTTATTGGACGGTGTAAGGCGTACATGTAGACATACCGCTAACTTGCCAACGGTACACGCCAGCTTGCCAACGGTATGCGACACATTGCCAATGTCAGCTAGTGCATTCGCGACATAAAGCTAAAAATCGTGGATTTCTGGCTTGAGAAGTTGTATGAGGATCGAATACATGCTTGCTTATTGCACTCTGTGTCGTCATTTGTCACAAGTGTTTATACAGCAATGTTTACACATTATAGCATGCTGCACATTATAAAATACAACACATATACGTGGCACAACACACATGAACTATGCAGTCTAAATAGAAGTTTTCGCTACCGTAACACCGGGGACTTAATTTTCACCCTTTAGCATTCTTACTGAATTTCGTTTATCAAACGGCAGGATGCCTTTTCGACTTTGCCATTACTTGTTAGCCCTCTGCGTCTTGCGACCGTCGGTGCCCCGAATCACGCAACACTCGCTTTCGACTCTTCGCGTTTTTCGGATCGAAAATCTAATTTACTCTTTGCCTCCGCGCAGCTCAGCAGCAATACTTGACGCTATGATACAATCAGTTTGTTTGCGTATTTCTTCGGAGAAGAATCGCGCCTTTTCTGGCGTTCCGTAGAGGGGACGAATGCCACATAAACATCAAGCTTGTAGAAAAATCTGCATTTGTCGTGGTCAGATCATCTGACGAAGCAGCTGCAATTAGCAAGCGTAAACAATTAGCTAGTCTCTTGAGTGATGCTTTGCGCGAAAAAAGAGCGTGAAACACGAAAAACAGAATGTAGAATCTGATTCACGTTTCTTCGGCAACGAACCAAAACCATTCGACTCAAGTCGCTTGCAGCTGAGCAGCAGCAGGAAGTAACATATGCGCATCATAAGGCAAGAATAGCATTGCTCGCGTGACGAGCTCTGAGAGGTTGCCATATGCTTTTTCTACTTGCTTATTTTTTGTGGAAGATCAATAACAATTTTATTATTTTAGATTTTAGTTTTTTCCTGGTGAAGTAGCAGCACTAGTGTAGGTCGACTACACATTATTCTCATCTGTCAGCTGGTTACTCAACGGAAAAAAATAAATATCCGCAAATCTCAGTCGAGAACAATAAAAATCGCCCAAGAGTCTTAGGACGCACATGTATGATATCACGTCAAGAATAAAGTTTTGGTCCCTCACCGCTTCGTTTTCTCTAGCACCAAAGTAGCTGCTGAGTGAAGACTAGGGAATCAACTTTACCACGATTTTGCGTTATAGCAAGGTTTTTGCGCGGAAACGGCTGTGTGGTACCGAGTATTCGGCCAACATTTGATATGGAATTTTGTAAATTGTGCATTTGCTAACGGATTTGAGGTAGATCTACACGACCAGATGTGGTCTGCTATGTGAAAATAAGGTGCTTTCACAACTCTAACACGGCAAAAAAACTGTCGCCGAAGAAACTCGCGGAATTTTCCATTTTTGGCGGAATCGCGGAAAAAATCGTGGAATTCGCCCAAAATTTTCGCAGTAAAATCTATTCCCTAGGCTGTTCAGTTGACGAAACGCAAATTTTACGGCTATCATAGACTGGATAGTTAAAGCCCAATTTCCTTCCACTAGGACGTGGGCTCTTGGGCAATAGTAGTTGCAAGTGCCAAATTATGCTGTTTCTATCTAAATTATCTCGCACTGATCCACCCCTATAAGCATTAAAGCAATTTTACGACTCTCGGAATAGATCTGCATCTGCTGCAATGTATGCTTTGCGTCGGATGCATACTAATAGCTGTAATAGTGAAGTAGCAAGAGAAAATGGTCCACACTGTTGAAAATTACGTACTTTATCATTTCATACTGACGCAATACATTTCATTAACTACTAGATCCTTCTGTCATCGGTTTCACCATAGCAAAACGAGTGTATGAAATTGCAAAATATGAGCAAATAGAAACATGAGAAAGATATCACAACGAAGAGAACATCGAAGCTTGAGGAACGAAGAGAACGAAAGGAAGAGCACAAACAACAAAGCACGAACGATCAGATCACTCTTTGTCCTTCGACCGCATGCCAAGGATAGTTCGCATCGTCACCAACGCCGTCTTCGATCTCGATCGAAGCTCCTTGCCCTAGGGAACCACCAATCAGTCGATAGTTTACAGGAGTCAGGCGTTCTAGGGTTGGTAGTTGGAAGGGGGGCAAAAAATTCCCCCCCCCCTCCCCCCCATGCCCCATGGGGGTCTCCATTTTGTCCCATCTCCGACCACACCTTGAAAATAGGGTAATTTTAGGGTAAGGGGTAACTTGAGTAATTTTTAGAGAACTAGGGGTAGTCTGGGGCAATTTTTAGGGTACTGAGGGTAATTTTCACTGAAAATGTTTCACATTTGTCTACCTCTACAAGAAAAAACCTCTTGAGAAAAAAGCTCGTTGGTAAATAGGGGAGGGCACTTTTAAAAATTTGCCCCATGAGGGGGGACATGAGGGAGGCGTTCCTACCTTCACGTCGAGCAGTTCGCGTTCGTGAAGCAGAAGACGCCCGGTGGTCTTCCACCCCGTCTGCACCGCGTAGACGTTCTCATCGTTTCGCAAGGAGCGCCGAATCGCAGCCTTTGCACGCCGCGTCTGCTGACGATGAAGAAGCGGCGATCGAAGGACCGATTGTGATGGCTCGAGCGCCGTTCCAGCGGGCAGCTCTTCGACGAGCTCGAACTTGGACGGATCGTCCATCCGACGGGCTTTTAGTAAAACCTGTAAGTCGAACAATTTCCAAAACTCTATACCCTCAAAATGGAAAGTAGCGAGGTTCATATGGAATCGATTTCGATCACTCTCTGAAGGAAGTACAATGATATCTTTCAGAAAAATCGAATACCTGAACGACAATGTCCTGTGCAGTGCTCGAGACGGGTGCTCGAAGAATGGCGTACGGTTGGTCAACGGAGACGTTGTGCACGCAGACGAGGAATGTCGCGTCCAGCTGCTCGTTCCACGCAGTGCCGCTATCCGAATCGGTCAGCCTCTACAACGTTCGTCTGCTTAGGGGTCGTCCATAATTTACGGAAACGAAAAAATTGAATTTTTTGAACCCCCACCCCCGTAGCCGTTTACGTAAATAATGAATAATCCCTTATAGCATGAATAACCCTAATTTAGTCAACTGAATAAGATTTCGAGTTCACTTTTCCACCTAGTGCCTCTATCCTGGGTTCGCGCCTTTTGAAAACGGTATTTTCCGAATAATGCCCTTTCTAACTATAAGTATCCCTGGAGAATCCCCGACCAGGGCCCGTAGCTTGCGACTTACGCCTTTATCCTTGGTCGACTTAATGATCGTCGTTATCCACGCCCTGCTGCTTGGATCCTAAAAGACCTCAATTTTCCTCTGTTTTCCCTGCTAAAATTATCGATGCCCACTTACACTGCCCTTCTTCTTAAGAACAAAACGACCCTTAGCGCCATTCCACTGCGAGACAGCATCGAGCAAGCGTTCATCAACGTTCAAGATCCTCTGACTCGTCATCAGCAACCGACTTGTCTCTGCAGCGATGCTCAGAGATTCGCCAGGTGTCGTCGCTGCTGACGAGGGGGTGGCACCGATACCACTACTGCAGCTCACGCTGGGGACCATCGATGAACCAGGTGACGCTGCGGGCAGCTGCAGAGCTGTGTTTGCAACGGCTGCTGCTGTTGGTGCTATCTCCTCGATGATGACGTAGTCTTCAACTATCTCTGATTGTTTGTTCACGGCGGCAAGCGTCTGTGCAAAGAATTTTAAGTTCTTCGAGATTACAGATTTTATTTCCAGAAGACTGTCAGTTGGAATCTACGGTGCTGTGATGCGGACAGCATTTAAAAATTCATTTTAAAAACATTTTAAAAATTGAAATACTAGTGGAACATTTTTCCGAGACGTCCTCAATTAGCGTCGCGTCGAATTTTTTATTTTATTTTGAAGAAAAAATGTTTCTCAATGCTGTCCGCAACACCGTACCGTAGATTCGAAATGGTAGGCATGTGGAGATAAAATCTGTATATTCCAATAAAAACAGAATTTCTGAATTTATACAATCTATGTATAAAATTTAAAAAAAAATCGAAAATAAAATAAAAATAAATCAATGTATAAAGTCTGTATTTATGCCATATCTCGAGTAACTTTCAAAATTTGTTCTCTTTTCTAACAATGCTGATCCTCACATACCAGTTGGATGATTTCCTTGACGGTCGTCTCCGTTTGGATACGAATTCGGACCGGCGTATCGTCAGGATAAAGGCCATATATCTTCGTAATGTAGACCTGCCGTTTCAGGATTGTCACGTTCTTCTAAAGCAAGAAGTTTCTCAACTCTAATCCTTCGTGATCACTATCTTAACTACCTCAACGGGTGCGACTTGAGTCAACGTTCGAACATCGAAATTATCGTCGTCCAGTGTGATAAACTCTTCCTCTTCGAGGCGCGAGTAGATAAAAAGCGTAGAAAATTCAAGGTTCTGATTCGCGAGCGATCTCAGTCGAACGTGGCGATAACCTATTTTTGAGTGAAGTTCGTAAAATCAATCGATCGATTGTTTCATGCTCTGCGAACCTGGTCGCAACTTCCTCAACGCGAGAATTCTCTGCGTCACACATTTGTTGTTGCTAGACTCGTAGACGGAGAATCGTATGAACGCCAAATCGATAAAGTTTATCTTTTAAAAAAATCGAATAAAAATCGAGATTCGACGATTTCCCTCATTCTAATTGCTCACTCGTAAGTGAAACTGTTGATTCCATATCGGATTACACGTATTTCGAGGTATCACTTTGGTGCGCTCTTTGCAGCAATCTGATGGAATGCCGAGAACTTCAACCTCGACGTAAGGATTGCCCGCACTCTGGCACGGAATGACGGACTGCCCTGAGATTATCTGTTCAAGGGGAATCAAATGATTGATTTTAGATTTTTAACAAGCTTCAAATCGAAGCTTACATTTAGCGTCAAGTGGACGGCACTAATTCCTGAGAACTCCTTGTTCCATGGATTAAAGCGATTATACATTGGATGTTGGGCATCCCACATCACTCGTGGCTTTAAGGAGTAGCCACAGCTGCCGTTTTGCTCAAATAGAGCGGTGTTCAACGTCATTGGAACGTCTACAAAGAGATCACAATAGCAAGCGTACTTTTCCTACTAATACCTCTTTCGTTCCGTGCATCGAAAATTCTGCCAGATGAAATTGAGCAATCAATTTTGCGAGTCAAATTAAAATACGATTTTTAAAATTCGATTTTTGATATGCAATTTTAAAAATTCGATTTTTAGAGTTCGATTTTTGAAATTCGATTTTAAAAATTCGAGTTTAAAAATTCAATTTTTGAAATTCAATTTTCGCAAATCGATTTTTTTTCTCGATTTTGCACTTACCTGTCGTTTGATAATTGAGCGCAATCATCTGAACACCGAACGTCCAGAACATAAGCGGATTGAAGTTCGACGAATCGATTCGCATTCCCGCCGGATAGGTGCGAATGATATGATCCTTCGAGTACGCGATTAGACGAATCGGCTGCTTGCGACAGAGCTTCTTCGCCTGATTCTCGTTCAACGACGCCACTTCATAGCACGACGAACGAAGAAAGATACGATTCGTCGACACCCCGGCGCTGAGCGTTCCGGCGGCCATCGTCGAGGAGGGTAGAAGACCAACGGTTGCCGAGCCGGGAAGAACAAAGGAGGGAGCCGCTAGCGTGGAACCGCTGATCGCGGGTGTTGCCGTTGCCGTGCTGGGCGCGTTCGTGAGATCGATATCGCTGTAAGCTGCAAGTGCAGGAGGAACTTTGGATTTTTGTGAGTCTCTGGCAATTAGTGATAGTGGGGTTTCTCAGGAACGACAGCACTTGGCGAACTGTTGCTCAAACAGCGATTTTTAACATAAAGGATCCGTAAAAAGTCGACAGGAGACGCCTTGTTTAGACTGCATACGTTGTTGTACATGAAAACAAAGGCGCGTGGCTAGGTGTTATGAAATATTTCATTGTTTAAAGTTCATACTCTCTCATTGCTATCGATAGCCTCCATAGGTTTGCTCTCGACTTTTTTCGGACGCTTTATTTTTGATCTCGCGGGACCATGCATTCGCAAGCGGTTTTCGACTTCTTATCGTTATAAACCTTTTCAGCTTGAACTCGCCCTCAAAGAATATATGTGAAGCTAGCGTGTAAGTTGCTTCGTTCCTGAGGTACAACCTCAAAATTTTAATGTGTCTGGCGCTTGGTGATAGTTAGTTTTGCCTCACGTGTACAGAGGGGAATTCTGCATCTTTTCTTCTATATAGCCTCAGCGGCCGCCACTCATGCTATAGCAAAACCCATTCAACTCCATTTTTAGGATGTCACCAATATTCAAAATTCCCCTATATCGATTTCGATTCCGACTCGACCTACTTTGCGCAACCGACGGTTTCGGCGTAGCGGACATGAGTGCAGGCGCCGTCGTTCTTCGATAGAGACTCTGCGTTCGAAACTGCATTCGCTCCTTCGCCGCAGGGTGGTGATAAATGGCACTTGTGGGAGGAGGAAAGCCTTGAAATATCGAACAAATTAAGGAAGGAGGAGGGAGAGAATCGATTGAAAGTACCTTTGAATTTAACCGCCTGACAATATACAACTAAGTCTGAAAGTTCTTGGGCGATCTAATCGAAAAGAGATACAAGTTAGTGGGTGACCGAAGGAGGAAGTGGATCCGACAGTACCTGCTGCCCGCCAACAGCTTTCTTCTGCTGTTGACGTGTGCAGACGGTGTCCTCATCGGTGACGATGATATCACTAACGTCCGACTTGAGCTGGCGCACTTCGAGCTTTGACGCAACTGGAAGGCTCGAATCGCTGAGCGAAGCCGAATCCTCGTGGCATGTATCGAGTGGACCTCGTTTCGCTGCTGGAGCTCCTTCGAAGCTTGTTTGTGTACGCATTCGTGGACTCTCATTTGCCGACTGAGCGCCTGATTTTTCGGCTTCTAAAACGACTTTTCCTTCGATGTAATCAGTAGGCATATTGCGGTGGGCCTTGTGGCCTGTCCGTCCGTCCGTCCGTCCGTCCGTCTGTCTGTCTGTCGGTCGGTCGGTCGGTCTGTCTGTCTGTCTGTCTGTCTGTCTGTCTGTCTGTCTGCGAGCACGATAACTTTCGAAAGAAGAGGGCTAGCGGGCTAAATTTTTTCAAATTTGCATCATTAAAATGTGTGATTCAAGTTCGAAGATGGGCCCTGGGGGCCTAATACTCCCCGGGAATACCGCTCCAGCACGCCCACTCCCATGTGAAAATAGTGTTTTGCATATAACTCCTGAACGCCCCAACGGATTTGACTGAAATTTGGTGTGCACACTCCCCACATTCAAGACTTCAAGAATGCTGTCATCGATGGTTTTTTCGTAAGAATTTCAGGTTCACAGACACACAGTATGTAATATTGTTTTGGGCATAACTCCCGAATGCCTGAACGGATTTGGCTGAAATTTGACGTGTGTGTTTATCGTATGGTACTCTTCACAATTTTTCGTCGATGTTTGGTGGTCGTAACGCCAACCCAAAGGTCGAAGGTTCGAATCCTCCCTCCCCTACATACTTTTGTGCATTTTTTCTGGTGTTGTATTGAACTCAGAAAGATCAAGTTTGACGTCAGTGGGCCTCGAGGATCAGTATATCCAACTTGTTCTTCACTTTCTTACCTGTTTCTGCAACGTCCAAATCGAATGTCGTATCATCTTCCTCATCGTCAAACTCGTCCTCGTCATCCTCGCCCGTCGACGCCGCAGAGACGAAGGAGTTTTTCGAGTTCTTTCGCATCAGTTCGAGAACTTCCGCCTTCGGTTGCTTTTCGGTAATGCCCGCCACCGGTTCGAACACAAGCTTCTTGTTCTTAATCAGGATTTTGTTCATGAGCTGATTCGGCGATGGGAGACGTGGATCCATGAGGTCGTTATCAAAAAGCGGTTGGGTAACGAGATGTTCACCGAAGACACTCTAGTCGATGAAGAACACGTGATAAAAACTCGACGTCGTTTGAAAATCTGTCAGTATACCTTAAAAATTTGCGCCATTTTGACCTGCTGCGCAAGTGAGCAGTGATTCTCGATGCTGAGGATCACCGGGTATTTGCTTCGAACGAAAGCGCTCTTCTTCACGGTCTCCACAACGTGCTGAAGAGAAACGCGGACTCCATCGTTCATTCCGTTCTTCCTCACACTTCACCCGTTCCATCTTCGTTCCCTCTCTTTCTGTTTTCCTGCCTACGAGTCTTCTTTCCTTCATTCCTTCATTCCTTCCTTCCTTCCTTCCTTCCTTCAATCTTCCTTTTCTTTCCTTCGTCCTTCGCTCGTTTCTTCATTCCTGCCCTCGATTCTTCTTTTGTTCTGCCTTTCCTTCATCGGTTGCGCGTTCGTTTATTGATTCGTTCTTCATTACTGCCTACGATTCCGCTTCCCTTCTTTCGATCTTCTTTGCACTTCCTTTATTCTTTCCTTCGTCGTTCGTTCGTTGCTTTCTTCATTCTTGTCCCCGATTCGTCGTTCGTTCGTCCTTCACTCCTTCTTTCGCACTTGACTGATCGACTGATTTTGAGTCACACAGATACAACAAGACATTGCAGTGCATATTGAACAGAACAAACAAACAAGTGTAGTGCAATTCCTCCATTTATAATCGTTCGATCCTTGTTCTTCGCTCCTTCGATTTTTGCATCCTGCTCCTTCATCCCTTACTCCTTCCCTCGTTAATTGCTTTGCTCCCTCTGTCGTTCCTCTTTCGTTCTTCCTGCCTCTTATTTCCTTCCCCTTTCCGTTCTTCTTTCCTCCGCTCGTTTCCTTCCATTCAAGAAAACCAACAGATTCATTCTACAGTCTCCTCATTACCTTAAAGCTAATTTTCGTCGTCAGCGTATGCCCGTGATAGATGAGCGGGTTGCCGTCATCGCCATCCCAGCAATCGAGTTCGATACAGCGACAGCCTGTTAGCAGCACCTGACGATAAAGCTCAACGGAGGATTCACTTCGAAACTGATGTCCCGTGAGGTACGTATTATGCGACGACGCGATGTAATAGTAGGAAAGAGGATAGTTCATTTCCTGTAAAAGAAACAGGGGACCTCAGGTAATGAGGATCTCAACGATCCTCGATCGAGGTGGACGAACCGACGGATCAAATTCAGCCTCTTCGTCGATGAACGCGAAATTATTGCGATCGAGGAGATAACGGCAGAAGCCCTCGAACGAAATCCGATGCCGATTGCGCATTATTGGGTCCGGTTCGTGCATCTGAAAGAGGGAAGCACTGTTCACGAATTCACATTTAAAGGGAGGAAAATAGGTCCCCGAATCATCATGTTTAGACTGCATAATTTCTTCCACATGATAACATAAGGCAGTGGCTACGCGTCCTGTTGTTAAAAGTTCTTACTCTTCGATTGTTATAGGTGTATAAACGGGCACTCATTTTTCCGCCTTTAGCTAGTATGGAAGTTCTACCTTTATGAGTTGAGCGACTTGCTCTTCCTCAAGCGTCTCCATCTGATTCGCTTGAATGAACTGCCGAAAAGCGGGCACCGTCAGCCAGCTCGAGCGGCTGGTGTCGACGCCCGATGAGTTCTGGGATATACTCGCGGTGACGAGCGCGTTATAGATCTTTCGCTGATTCTCTGGCATCTTGTAATCAGCCGGCGTATTTCGCGTTATTTCTACCAATATCAAGAAAGTTATCGAACGATTCAAAACTTTGCAGTACCCTTTTATTTAAAAAAAAATATATAAAAATAAAAGAACAACTGAAATATTTTAAAATAAAATAAATAATAAAATTATATTTTAAAATAAAACACATAATAATATAATAAAATATGATTGAAAATGATTGAAATATTTTCAAATAATATTAAAAAATTTCAAATGAAGTATATAATAATATAATATATATGTATAATATATTTTAAATAAAATATATATTTCAAAGAATATATATTATAATAATATATATGATATTTTCAAATAAAATATTTCACTTCGATTCGATTTTAAAATCTCATTCGACTTCTCAAAAATCGACCACCTACGTCTACGAACAGCCGCCGACCTGTTTCCCACGCATCCGGATCCTCTTCCGACGGACTATCAAAGCAGGCGACCTGATCAAGACTCGACGTCGGCGTCTTCAACGAGCTCGCACTCTTCGTCAAATGAACAACGCTCTTCGGCGCCGGCGTTCCTTCAAAGATGCACGCCTTGTACTTGAGACACGCTTCGTTGAATAGATCCTTGAGGTCCTTGCGGGTTCGAATCGAGAACGCCTTATAGAGTTCAGTAAACTCAAGAAAGCTCATATGTCGATCCTGGACATCCTGTGGCGGCACCGCCGACGCAGCACTCATGCTTTCATCAGCAGCACCGCTCTGCGACATCGTCGACTGTCTCGACCTCATCGACAGTGCATCACTGTCCATTGGCTTTAACGTGTTGTGCCCCTTCGTCGCCGAGTGACCTTCGGTCGAGATGTGCGCTGCTGTCGGGGAGGACATCCCGGCGGTGATCATCGCCGGTGTTGGACTCGAACGAGCAGAATCACCACCACCTGATGACTTCACTGAGCCGGCGCAGTCAAGCCGCGACGTTGATGGAAAGAGGGACATCCCGTCAGCAGCTTGTGTTGACTCTTTGTACTGAAGAAAGGAGAGGAGTGAAAAGCACCTGTTCGGACTAATTAGCTGTCTAGAGAGAGGCATATGCATACAATCGAAGGCCGACTCTTTTTCCGATTCATCATGAACGATGAGGTCGCGAGCGTTAGATTTGTCGCCTTCTTGAACGGCGTTGATGCCTCGGCGGCGAATGTTGCGTGCGTCTCTTTCCAGAATGCGCGACCGCCGAATGCCTATGTGAGGGAAAAGCCGTATTAATTTCGTTCACCTTTTATGTGCGATGAAAAGGGTAATAAATATTTTTTCTGGCTCACACGATAAGGAAAAGCAATCAAAGTTAAAACTAGCTGAAAATTTTAACTCTAGCAGTTTCAACAGATCATAAATTATTTGAATATATTAAAAACGTTTTTCAACTGCCAGACGCAAGGAGGAAGTAGCAAGTTGATCAGAAAAATTCGTGTGACCGACACTGATGAAGCGGTAAAACGACAAATATGGACATCACTTTAGCTTTTCTACGTATAGGACACAAAAACCCCGGAATTTCGATCAACCGCAGCTAAATAGAAAAGTCGGTGTAGCCTAGGTCGGCGAAAGATAAACTCGCTTCATGGAACCGCATTGCTAGCGCCGCAATTTGCTACTCAACGCAGTCGTAAAGCGGACGCATAAAAACAGCGAAAGCATTAGAATAATTATGTGTGCGCAACGTATATCTTGTTTCCAAGTTCGGGCAGGACGTATAGCATAGTTCGGAAACGTCTACCCCAGTGGGGAATTTCCCGGATGCCGCCAAGGTATAGCAAGCGCGAGCTTCGCATTGTGAGGGCCGAGATAATTGTTAAAATACGATTATTCCTATTCAACTTGCTGCAGGGCAGCGGTTTTTACCTAGAAGGCGAAAATAAAATCGAGGTTCAAACTTGAAAGGTTCCGTGGACTGAACTCATGTTCAAGCTGTAGTGTCAAAATTTCGTCATGTTTATGCAGAAATTTATGCACGTAAGCGCCTTTTTAAAAGTATTGACTTGAAAACTTTGCATAAACTTCGCAAGACGCAGTGCGCATGCGGAATTGCTTCAAATGTTAATCAAGCATATGCGCCTTGCAACCTGGGGTGCCGGAAGTTGGAATCGCCAAACACTGTGCCCCATGTTAGCACAAAATGTGATAAAGATGCCCACATGTTAATCATTTCTCAAACTTTCTCATCAGAGGAAGTATTGAAAAGAGCTGAAGAAATAAGCTTATTCGATTAGATTACGTTTAAATATTGACTAAAAGACGAGCACAAATTTTCCAACTGTGGAACTACGTGACAACGCTATGGAGCTTTGTTATACTGGCTATTCGGCCCGTTCCCACAGCTACCATACTTTTCCGTATTAACCCCCCCCCCCCCCACTCAATAGAGCCCCCGAGGGCTGTATTTAGCGGAGGAAGGCTTTATTTTGATTTTTTTCTTCAAATCCGACATTTGCCCAAGTATCTGGCCTTTCGACTTGGAAAAAGTAAACGACTCTGATGTCGCCATTTACCGCAGGCATTTAGGGATTCGACACGACCTGCTTCTCGCTTGCCATAATACAGTAGTGCTTGCACAAGTAAAAAACGACTTCATTTGCTGGTGTTCACTACGTTTGGAAAAGCTCTGATGTGAGGCGGCTCTACGGAGAGGGCTGCATTTGGATAAAATTTTTTTGCTAAAAATGGGCATTTTCAAAGAAAGCCCGGGCGGGCTTTATATGGAAAAGTACGGTAGTTACGGTGGAATTCGGACGGCGACCGTGAGCAACGTTTACGTTTACGTGAAGGTGATCTGCGTTTGCGCATCGTCAACCTCGTCAACAAACGACCTGGTGTTTTCGCGAAAGTAGATGAGAGTCTCGTAATCGGAGCATAGAGCGCCTGCAAAGCAGGTAGGCGGGTAGAGTTTAGTAGATAAGTAAAGTTTGAGCTCATTTGCAACATTAGGTACGCTAGATATTAGGGCACTCTTCAAATGGGCTACGTTATAATTCGTAGGTTTTGGTGGAACGTGCGCTTATGTGATCGGCTTAGTGAGGCAGACAGCTCAGCAGGTTTAAGGAGGCTTTTTCGTGACATCGATTCGTTGCCTCTGGCGGCAACCGTGCCAAAAGAAGGCCGTCGATTTATACCGGTAGTGCAACGCAATTCAAAAAGCCGCGATTGGCGACTTATCCTTTTAGGTAGAGTCCCGACAACGAGAAGACCTATGGTAGTAGGTACTTTATGTGCAGGTGACGTATAGACACATCAAAATTATGACGGCATGCATGTTCAAAGATGGCAGTCGGCAGTGTCTCATTATTGCGTTCTGCCTGGAGCACGCAGCGCGTAAGCAAAATGATGCCATACTGGTGAGAGGCCAATCTCCCTTCCTCACTCCTCCCTTTCGACAAGTAAATCACAAAAGCGAAAAGCGCCGTTAACAAAAAAAATAACGTCAGGCTAGAGTTGTTTGAAGCTCCAGTGACGAAGCGTCTCTTGTTCGCTCGTCGGGAAAAAACACCGTGGTTTTTTGTCGGGGGACTTCCT
>JAQGBB010000436.1:0-19699 GCA_034691745.1 Prismatolaimus dolichurus
TGTACTAACGACATTGCTGCACGCAGATGTAACTTCTACAGTGTGACTTGTGAGTGCAGCACAGTAGGGCTCAGTGCGGCACTGTACACTGGAGTGTAGTAGAGCTTGATGTGCTTGCCTGCGTGTTGTGCACGCTTGATGACAAATTTATTCCGCCTTCTCTCCCTCCCATCTCCTCTTCGCTCTCCAGTGGGCCGACGAGACCGAGGCGGCGATGGACACGGGCGGCATCTCGGCGCCCATTGTGAGCGACTGTGCGGTCGAGACGAAAATCGTCCGGAATTTAGGGGGTAATTTTCATTTCGGAAAACTCGTAGACACCCTGTACTAATTGCCGATGGTAATTTTTGCTCTCATTGGATTCAAAATGGCTTGCGGTTTTGCGCTGTACAGTACACAAGCATTTGCATATAATGTAATGTAAGCTGCTTCAGCACGGTCACCAAGCAAACCGTATTGGACACACGAGCGCCGACTGTAGGCGTTGCCTTGACGATGTTTGTAGGCGTTGCCTTGACGATGTTTGCGGAAGCCAAGAAGACGACTCGCCGCTTGGCGCTTATTTTCTCTAGTGATAGATGTAGCTTCGGTGAGAGTCGAAGCCTCTCTCTCACTACTCTACAAAGTAGCACGTTCTTCGTAAAGGGATCTTATTCACAGCTGCACAATTATGCTATTCAGCGAAATATTTATCGGAGTTCCTGAAGCCGCGTCTTACGTGATAAATAGTGCATACGGTATTTGCCATCTTTCCACTGCTTAATAGCGAATTCACCAAAATCCAACCGAAGCAGAATTTGTGCAATCAGTGATTAGCAATTTTTGAGTCAATTCCACGCGGTCCTCTACGACGCTGTCGTTCTCGACTACTACGCGGGCAAAGACGAAAACTGCAATCCCCTCACGTCGGCCGCTGGTTCAGCATGCCCGGTTACGGGCTCGCTTTTCCGAAGAACTCGCAGTGGCTCGAGAAAGTGAACAAGTTTCTCAAATACCAACAACGTGGTAGACCTTCATACGGTCGAAAAGGAAGGATCCGCGAATTATCCACAGACTTTAGTTGCAGGCGATCTCGAGCGAATGCCGAACTTCTGGCTCATCGGCGCGTGTTCGAAGAAAAGCGACAACAAGAAGCACGAAAGTTCGCCCCTCTATACGGAGAACTTCGTCAGCGCCTTCATCCTCCTCTCATGCGGCCTGGTAAATAGAAAAGTGGCGTGGTAGTAACTGCCGTCAGCTGGTCAGCTATATATCTTTAGCTTGGCTGTATGCTGGTGCTCGGCTTCGAGGACGTCTACTGCAACTACGTTCGCCCGCCCGCGAATGTCGAAAGTCGATCGTGCGGGCTGGTGCGGGTGACTGAGCATGGTCTAAAGGGGTCCACATCCACTGATGATGACAACTATGTACGGCGATGAAGGGAGCCGATCGGAAGGTCGAATAGTGCGGTGACGTCAATTCTGCACGAGCCGTTTACACGCGAACCGCTTGACAACAGGAAAAAAAGAATGACGAAAAGAATCGATCGATTGCCGTATCGCTTTCAGAGCATGGCCAAATCGCTGTCGTTCCGCGAAGTCGTTGAAAGAAAGCTCACAACCACGGCGTGAAAAGCGCACCACGGAAGCACAAACGTTCTTTCACATCCCCAAGTGCTAGCCGTGGTATCTCATCTGGCTGACTAGGCAACGTGAGAGCGACCTCGAACACATGCTCTTCAATACGTTCAGCGTTTGTCATCTTCTACTTATGGTCGTCGGTACCCGTTTTCCAGTTACTGTTGTTTGCCATCCTCTACTTGTAGTCGTAGATACGCGTATTCCAATTTTTCCCATAAAATTTTTCCAAGTCCGAACGTCCAGTCCCCTACAGACCGCTACGCACATCGGACAGCGAAAAGACTGCCAAAAGGCAGATCTACGTACCAAGGGAAATCTCGGGAAAGAAAAAGAATTTTGAGATTCGGTTGAAGAAAACTGAGATTAGAGCTGTTACACACGCACGCACGGACGGACACTGACCACGCGCTGCGCGCTCCAAAAGATGCAAAAATAGTGAATCATTTGCTATTTGTTATCCTGCGATTGAGAAGTGACATGTTAATAGTGTTCAAATTCATTCTATTTTGTAAGGATGCAAACGCTTCTGGCATAATTAATAAGAGCCGTTCCATTCTGCACATACCGTCTACAAAACTGTCATGACTCAGCCTGAAGTAAACTGTAGGCATTTGAACTTAAGAAACTAATCTTGAGTCTAGAGTTTTCAGAAAACTCAAGCCTACTCTGGGTAGCCGGCGAGACACGCGACAGCGCATATAATTGTATCATCTGTTTGCTTAATCGACGTTCTATTTCGCTCTCCTCACAGACTGAGGTACGCACATGGAAAAAAGCTTGGCGTCGCATAAATCGCTAAAACGCTCTGAAACAAGCCTACTCTCATTTGAAATCAAAGACTAATCCGATCATTTTCCGGTTAAGGCAAATAAGAAGACAATCCGATCGTGTAAGCAACTCTTGGCCAGGCCAGCACTGTCGTCCCGTGTCGCATGCCGACTTCGTTTTGCTTCGTTTTCCCTGGATTAGCAGCCGCGATACATATATGACTCGCCGTACAATGCGAGAAGCTCAGCTAAGTGTGTCTGCTTCGGCCGGAGGATCCAGTCGCTGTTGGTGTTGACGTCGTGAGAATGGCTTCGCGAACTCACGGCTTGCACTTTTTTCGACCGCTTTCTCCTTCTCCTCGAAAATGCCAATTCGGAGAAGAAGCCACCGGAACGCGATGAAATACACTCCCAAGATGCCGCTCGTAAATACAATTTCTCTTGACTTTAACTACTTGCGCCTCGGAAAATTGCATGCTCCTTGTTCGTTCGGGTCCAGAGAAGGGGGGCTAAGGCTGCTTCCTTCCTTGCACCAAGTAATTACTCGGCGTCCAGCACGTGCATGTATCCGTTGCCAATCCCTCTCAAGCTTTAGGATTATTGTTGGACGGTTTCGCGCATGTTTGTTGCTCGTTTATTGTTTTCAGGAAAGAGATTGAAAGCTACGTCTTGCCCCTTTTTCGCAACGACGTGCCATCTTCGGGCATGCACATGTCTCAAATCGCTAACATTGTTGCTCTTGTCGGCACTGTCTGAAGACGAAGCAGCATCACTAGCTAGTTGGCGGAAAGGTCTTTGACGTGTCAGTGTTTCTGGCCGTCCGACTTCATGAGTGGGTAAGCTGACGGACATATCGACAAGCTAGATGTAGTTCTTCAGTTTTTATAACATCCTATCGACGACTTGCACGCCACGTGCACTCACTCTGTCAAAATTCGCACATCCGCAAAAAGCGAGTGCGTGCAAGCTACATATCGCTTAAAGCATGAGCACTTTCGGGCCGACGAATCAAACGTGTCGTGTGTGCTCGGCGCAAAATTATGATCGGTACTCAAGCAAGCGTGTGCCATACATGGCTCAATAATGATTGAATTAATTGGTTTTGCTTGAAAATTCTGCGCCGAATGTGGCCACAAGCTTAGTCACGAGCTTGCTCATGAGAGAGAGAGAGAGCGAGGAGCGCGGCGTCTGCCGTCGTTTATTAGATGCCTCCTTTGGATTTGGAGCACCCGCCGAAGCAGGCGAAGCAAGCGGGCGCGGTCAGATTGCGCCGGATCAAATAGGGAAGAGACCAAAAGGCGCACAAATCGACATCCAGCATATCTGCAGCGCTGCGACGTGTGTGGGCATCAGTGTGCTTATGCGCGTGGCTGTGGCTTCTCGAAAGCCGCGACGACGCTGAGCAGCAGCTATTCGTAGTAGCATTTGCGACTTGGTCGAGTAGATGCGGCGACGATGCTTGCTTTTGCTCTTTCCGCGCCAAACAAATGCAGCGGCGAAACGGGGAGTCAGTCGTCATTGATGTCTGAAAGCATGCATTTTGAAGCTCGTCGTACTATATACTATTAGCCAGAGAGCAGCTTCATGTATATGCTGCTGCCGCAAACGGCGTCAGCCATATAGATAGAGGAAGCCGCGCCGAAAAAAGCGTAGCGTCGTCGTCTACGCGCCAACCATCGGAAGGCCCGATTGCTCGCGACGTTGACTTGACGCCCGCCCATACGACTGAGGACGTGTGACGTGGCGTGGCGTAATGCTCCGATTCGTGCAGCTGCCGCTGCTGGAGAAATATGTAATTTTCTTTGCCGCCACCATCGTTTTCCGCAAAAAACTCACTAACGTTGTTCCTTCGTTTCTACCTAATTGGTGACGGAAGGAGCAAAAACGAGCACTCCCTAAAGAAGGGGACGCGCACGTCTTTCAGGCAATTTTCGACGTTCTTGAAGCAAAAGTGCTCCGGTTTCGATGTCGCTTTTCTGCAGGTCCTCCAGCACATGCAGTTATTCGGTACGTTTGCCGTGGGAGTCACGTGCTCCTGCTCTTTTATTTTCTTTTTAATTGTAAATAACAATTGTGCAGATGTCCGCAACTCACTCAATCGAGCGAGTTACGAATTCATGCACTTTTCAGTCCACTACATGGGTTGCGATGTGCGTTTCAGCTTATTTAATGTAGCTTCAACGCGTATGAGTATGTGTACCATTATCTGCTGTGCTTACATCCAGGTGCTAACTTTGCTTCAGATGTTACCTCCAAAAGTAAATTACAACCAATGAATTGGCATGGCGGCTTCATTTTTCTACGCTGGCTTTCGATATTTCTCTCAGTCACCTGGATTTGCGTGGAGTTCGTCATGTCGCAAGGTATTAAGGTGTGACGTACCTATGTCGGCTTGCATACGGACGGATACCGCACCACTTCCTCATCGCAAACGTGTAAGATACATCACTCTATTCCTTGCCATCTAGCGCGCCTTTAAGGGCAGCGCATCCACCGAGCAGACAGACGTCACTAATCGCTAATCAACGGGGACAGGGCGGCGTAACGGAGCTTTTAGTTCATGCCTCGAGGCCTTATTTGCTTTGCTCTTACGGACTACGAGAGTGCATTGACCGACTATTTGCGATCCGGTTAGAGTTAGCTGCTTGTCGGTTCGGCGAGCGGGCGGGAGTGAGTGAGGAAAACCGAAATTACATTAGCCACTAAAATATAATAGGCAAGAGAAAATTGGTTTAGACAAGACGAGAGAAGCTGAGCACTATGTGAGCTTACAACCGCCTCTGTCACTCACTCGGATGTTGTTAGTGCCATGGGAGTTGCGTGCACGAACTTGGTTCACCATCTTTTCCCCCTTCTCCCTGAGCGTTCCCTTGTGGACGGAGAAAAGCAGGTGACTAGAGGAGGATAATGAAAGCAAATTGCATATTGTCCGCCTTCCAGTCGCCGATGATGAGTTTCCAGAACAGAGGACCCATCCAGACACGTGTCTCTTCAGTGAGGCAGTCGTGAGAAGTCTGAACGACCGGGAAGAGTCTGGGAACGAAGCGAGGAAAATCTTGTGATCGGCAGACAAATTCTTTGAGAATCGTTTAAAAACAAATCATAAAAATATGGTACAGTTACATAAGTAGTCGATCGATGAGATTACATGTAGCCACTAGAGGAGCAAGTAGCATAGGTGAAGCAGACCTGTGCCTCGAATGAGTCAAATATTAACTCTAACTTTGGACGCAGATTTGACACCTGCATCGTACGGGTTACTCCAAACGCCTTCGCCGTGCATTTACCACTTCAACTCGTCGAAGCAGCTGAAGGGCAACTTTTCTTCGCCAGTAGTGAACGGTGTCTATCCTAGCAACATGCTCTGCTACTATCATTTTCGCGCCTCGCCAAAGCACGTCATTCGCGTACGCTGGTATAGCTTCCAGCTGGAGGAGCCGTCGAAAGTTACAGACCAGTAAGCTTTATCAGCTTCAGCGATCGACTCCTTGAAAGCGCATAATGCAGTGGGCAGCGTTTTTCGTTCGATAGGTGCCTCAACGACTACGTCGAAGTAATTGTGATCGATGGCCGTGACATTCAACACGTCACGGGTCGATATTGTGGCTCAAAACTGCCGCCCAGCGTCGCCACTATGCAGCAGTCGCTGGACATCATCTTTCAGACATCATACACGAAAAACTACGCAGGCTTCACTGGCCACTACGAGTTCGTCCCGGAACGTACGTTAATTATCGTTAGCTTGCAACCGTAAACGCAGGGCAACGAAGGGACGTACACATATGACGTCGTCGCTCCCACTGAGCGTCAGTTCTAGTATCACGTAAACGTAGACTGAGTGTCATTGATGAATGCCACTTGCGATGAGACCAGACGCAACTGACGTCATAAATGTGTACCCTCTCGGCAAGGGAAGCATCACATCCCTTCTTACTTTGATTGTAGAAGACGTCGGCGCACCGACGAGCATATATCCGGGGCGAGATGATCCGCAAGCGGCCGGCTGCGGCGGTATCGTCAACAAGCCGGGTGTTCACGGTGGCGTGATAACGAATCCGGGCTATCCGGAGACCTTTCCGCAGGACGTCGATTGCTTCTGGCTCATCCGAGTGGATCCAAGCATGAAAATCGTCGTGAAGCTCACCGAACTCGACCTTACACCTGGAATAGGTAGACTGAAATACGACGACTTACGATATGATGTCCAAACTGAATACTTGAAACGAAGCTCCTTTGTTCAGCCGATTGTAAGCAAGCGTCACTGACGGTCGTCGACGGCTACGCCTACCAGCAGAAGCAAGAGGATCAGCAAAAGTTCACGTTCTGCGGGGACAAAAAGTATCTCAAAGAAGAGGGTCAGAAGTCGTACATGTCGCATCGGAACCGTCTCGTCATTAGGTAGTGTATACATGTCGAAGGCACATCGAATTGCGTATAATAGAGTGCTTTTAAGTCGACCATACAGTAGCCCGATTGGAGACCGACAAAGCTATACTAAACAGAGTCCACAGCTTGACGGGTGCCCAGGATCCCTTCCCTCCCATTGCTTCACCATCGATTTGTTATCCGACATCGCTTCGTGGTCTGTAGATTCAAGACAACGCGTAAACCTGCTCAAGAGCTTCTCGACAAGCGCAAGTTCGAAGGCTCACCTGTCGGCTTCCACCTCGTGTGGACCGAAGTGCCTGTCTGGAGTACGTCACTGCCAGTGATAGTGAAATGTGGTTCTGACGCCTAGCCGTTCGCTTTTTCTAGCTATCACCACCGGCGACGCAAAGCAGCTCGACGAACAGTGCAACGACTTCCTCTGCCGTGGCGGCGAGTACTGCCTCGACGACGGTGGACGAATCTGTAGCGAACGTGCACGATACTGTATTCATAACTCGCTCGTCTGCGATGGCGTTCCAAACTGCGGCGAGAACGACAGCAGCGACGAGGATAACTGTGAGAGCGCGCCGGCTACCCTACTTTTTCCCATTAGCTCTTTCTCACTCATGCTGTACGGGGCACACTTTTGCATCACGGAGCCAGGTGGGATTCTACGGGATCTATTTGACTGCTATACCGTTTTTGACCCAGGTCGATTGTGCCAAAAATACTAGTCTTAAAGTCGATAAAATGTGGAAAGCGATACAAATACCTTTTTCCGCATAATGCCCATAACGTAGAAATGCAGTTAGCGAAGCGTTCATAACATCGTCCCATCTGCCTGTAGGTTACTCATGGCAGCTGATCATCATCGGCGGTTCGGTGTTCGCGTTCGTCGTCGTGGTCATCCTGCTTGTCATCTGCTGCCAGTACCGTCACCGGAAGTCGCGTCGACGCAACGAGAACAACGATCGAAACGCAGTCGGCGGTCGTTCTTTCGGGATGCTCTCATCGAACAGCACCTCTCACTACCTTCCGCAGTCATCGTCAGGCGACGATCCACTCCTCGGTATGTCGAACAGTTTGGACACGATTAGCAGCAGGAATATGCGTCCGACAACGTCCGATCAGCAACTGCTGCCAACACGCGGCTCAAGACTTCAAACAATGCCAAGTCTCGATCAGCAAAGCTTGCTGAACACAAACGTGCTCAGCAGTCTCAAACAACTCGAGGAGAGTCCATCGGTGCGGTATAAAGAGTTGACAGCACTTCCGCAGAACTATCACCCGCCCGAGTACAAGCAACTCTTCGGCGCCGAATCGGAGGACGAACGGGAACCCTTCCTCATCGGCAATCACGTCGGCGCTGCACAACCGCAGCAGAACCATCGCGGTCGACCACTACCGCCCTATCGGGAACCGAGCGTCGAACGGCCTCGCCTTGTGGACGCGTACTCGTCGGAGACGAGCTTCTCGCGCGTCGACACGTGTCCCGGCTGTGTGGCGACGACGGCGGTGGCGCGAGAGTGGTCGGCCACGCATGGGGAGAACTCCGGCGATGAAGCGCCGCTTGAGGTGAGCGCTTTGAACGCTTCGCTTCGGCGCCGACGCCAGATGATGAACGTGCCGCAAATAACCGTTGCCGATGCGTCTTCAGCACTGCCACTGGCTTCACAGCAGGGTGAAGGAGGAAGCACGTTCGAACGCTCAAGACACGCACCGCAGAGGCAGTCGGCACTTCGCGAAGATGAGGAGATCGTCGAGATTCACACGAGGCAGCCCAGTGGTGGCATGAAGCAGCCGCCGGGGGTCAAGCCACGCCCACCGCCGCGGGCTCCGACCGATGCGATGACGTCGTCCTTTGCTGCAGTGCCGCCAGCGCCGTCGTATCGGGACTTTCCGCCCCCACCGTCGATGCAGGAGCTCATCGCGCCACTCAAGTCGGCTGCATCCCCATCGAGCATTCTCAAGTCGACGAAGCTCGAGCGAGCCAATAGCCAGCCGCCACTTCCGGTGCCAGTTTTGACCTGCTCGAACGACGAGCTTCAGGTGATTCGATTCGTTGCACCTCAACCGCAGCTACAACGCTCAGCACATCCACCGCCGCCGCCGAAGCCGGCGCAACTCTGCAAGAGCGTTGTTGCGCCAAATCCGGCTCGATCGTCGCTGAAGCTGACGGGCGCCAGCGGTGCTGGCGGAGGAAAGAGTGTTGAGTTTCGAGAACCACCTGTCGAATCGACGACGATTATCACGACGCAATCGACGCCGAACAGTGAGCGTCCGCCGGACGCGAAGGTTGTGTCGCCAACGCGTGCGCGAAATCCCCCACCGCCATTGGTGATGCCCCCGCCTGGCGCTGAGGGCGACGCTGACAAAAGTCCGAGTCCGTGGCATAAGCACCGAGTTCAGCCGACGCCTGTCTAAGAATCCGGCGCTGTGCCGTGGTCGACGGCGACCTTGTTTAATAGACGGCCAGTTTGCATGCAAGTTCGTTTGCCATATCGATTCGTTTTTGTTTTGTTTTTATACACATGTGCTTGTTTGTTTGTGTGTATGCTGCTTTTCCACTATTGATGCGTGCTAAACTGAGCAAATCTGCATGTGTGACGAACTGCAAGGAGTCGAGTATTGTGTTGACTGGAATAAGGTGGCACAGTTCATCGCACTCTGGTTGTGTACTAACTTGGCCGACTTCTTTGAATCAGTCTCAGCTTAAGATACAATACACGAAAGCAGGGATTATTTCGAAGATTACGTCCGCATGTGCTGAAGTGCACGGCGGATTCGAGTCTCCTGCGTTTGGGCCAAGAAAACGACGGCGTCGATTCTCCGACCCAATCGAAACGAATTGAATGTGAATCGAACCCAGGCGAACCGATTCGATTCTTTGTGACACCAGTTGCCTTCATTTCTCTTCAAAGTGGCATCCAGATATCACGTTAGCGTTTTGCATCAAAAATGTCAGTTATCCTCCTCAGCCTAACACTTGGCCTAAGCCAATGCTATTTAAGCATAGGCATTGGCCTGAGCTTTTGTCTAAGCCAGTAATGCTTTTAGATCTAAGCCTAATCCAATGCTTTTAAGCCTAGGCATTGGGTGAGCTTTTCCCTAAGCCTTGGTCTATGCTAAGCTTTTGCCTAAGCCATATTGTCTAAGCCTAGAAACTTATTTTAGAAGAGCAGAAAATTGATAATTTTGAGGAAAAATGCTGACGTGATATGTGGACACCACTTGTGGGAGAAATGAGAGTTGGGTTACAATCGTCTCTCAGTGCTCTTTCACTGGAAGCTTATTATAACTGGTGAAGCTAAAGCGTGGCTCGTGTGCTCAAACAACGGGTTTCTGAAACAACAAATAGCCCTGTCGCCGCTAGTTGAAATTGAAGACGCCACAGCGCACCCCGATTGATGACAATCGGAGTAAATGGTCGATCTCAGATGACCGCACGCTGTCTTTGTTTATTTTTTGCCAGCTTCACTCACCTGCAGCTGCCCATCGACGTCGTGCTAATGCGGCAGCATCTTTAGCTCAACGGTTTGCTGTTTGCTTCTTGGTGCGGGTGGCGTGGACGCTGGCTGCCAGCTTCAATTAGAGTCCCTCAAATCCCACTGAAAGTTTCCAGACCAACCGCTGACGATAGATAACAGGCCGCTTTCTAAAGCTGTTTACGTTTGGTCTTTGCGTTGCGAGTCAGTCCCCTTGCGATTTGCCGACCAGTCTAGTGTAACTGACCGATGGGCAATCGAACGCCAGACGGCGATCAAGTGGCTAATTTTTTAAATCGCCAAGTAATTGTGTATTTTCGATTTCGGTGATTGCACTCTGCCTACTACTCTTCGCAATTGAAAGCGCTCAAACAGGGTTCAAATACCTTTTACTATTATCATTTTCCAACACTTTTCGGTTCACACGGGGTTTTGGACCAATTCTGCAACGCAACCACCCTAATTCGAATAAAATAAGGTATATCCTATGGTTTCGAAGAGGACAATAGTGCCCCTTTCCTATGGTCTATCTCTGGTCTGGTTCGATCGGAATTCGCAAACAGCCCACGCCGTGATCGTTTGGAATGGCTGGATCACAGACGGTGGCGCGAATAGCGACTCATGGCAACCAACGGTCCGATGTCGAGTCGAATGCACGCACGCACCGCCGTCTGCGAGCGACGAGGGGAGAAATTCTCCTTTCATTCGAACCGAAGCATGGCCAGATGTCTGCCAGAACGCTCCTCTCTTCGATCGACCAATCTGTCACATTCTGTGATTATCAAAAAAGACGCCGGAGTATTTCCCGTATTGTAACTCAAAACAAACTTTATGGGTCAAAATGATACTAATTAAAGTCGACTCACTCTTCGCGTGCGGGCTGGCGCGGCGCGTGCTTTGGTTTCGAGGAGCGTACGTACATACGTACGTATCTTCCCTTTCTGCGAACTGTCATCTTTCTCGATTATACAATCACTGCCGTGTGGTGCATGCAGAAGCCCGAAAGCGCCAGACAAAAATCTCCGGCATTTTGGCGTCTTACACGCATTGACTGATTAGTGGCGACGCAAGCCTCGCTAGATGGCCTTTATCGGCGATCAACTATGCGCCAGCGCTATCTCCGAACGTACCCGAGGTTCTGCGATAAAGAAAGGAAGAAAAAGGTTCGCCCCGCCGCCTCCTCACTCTCGACGGGCAGCAACATCGGTGTGATTTCGACAACAAAAGGCGCGTGGCAGATGATTGCTCAGCCCATTTTCAAATTGAAAGGTTTTCTTTGTCTTCGAAAACTTTTTGACAGACTTCTGATTCTTCACCAACAAACGGTTTTCTCAATGAACTCGATTACTGCTGTCGCAGTCTTGCGTACGCGCATGATGGATCGGCCGCTTTGGCGTTCTTGGCGGCACCCTGTGATGGAATTCGCGTTTGAGCCGCCGCTATCCCTCCTCTTCGTTCGCTGACTCCAAGAGAGCGCATACCACGAGATATTCTACGACACGTTGCGCGCCTGCCTGATGATCGCGTGTTGCGTAACGCAAGATTAATCGTTTGTTTAGACATGGTTGCGCCACTTCTGCAGACTGCTTACGCAAATAGCGAAACGTTCTTCTAGACAACTTACGTCTTATTTACCCGAATTTTTATCACCACCGTTGGAGGTTGTTTTTCGCCCCCGATAAATTCCTCGACATCTGGGTCTGGGCTCGATCTCGTTGGTACTACCCGGCCACCAGCGGCGCCGTGCACGAGTGCGAAGAGCTAATTTTCGGGTGAAGATGTTGCAGCTCAGCTAAAAATATTTACATATGACGTGCCTGGCTATTTCGTTTCCTGAAAGCATTATGGCTGTGCTATGCAAAGATGTGCCGACGTAATGCGAAGGTACCTCTCGGACACGTGTACCCATCCACACCAAAGGACGCCGAAGAAAGTCGTTAAATAAACGACTGTGTTATTTACCTCTCCGCCTTGTTTAGCTTCTAACATCATCTCATCTTATGTTGCAGTGAAGTGCTTCATCGTTGGTGTTAGGTCAACCGACAGCTTCTCGTCGTCGTGGCTAACACCACGCTTAACTGAATAGTGAGATGAAGGATCGTCAACTCTAGCACTACTCGTCACCCTCGCAAGCTTTTCAAAACGTCGATGAATAGCGCCGATCAGTGCTGTGGCACTCAATTCACGATCATCTTAGACTGCGCTGAATCAAAATCACCTCAATTCCTGCTTTGCGTTGCTGATGTCTGTGCATGCCGGTCTGTCTCTACCAGAGTGCCCGGGGACAGTGGGGGAGAAGCGGGTGTCGAGGGAGCACTATTTGGAAAAGCATTGTTCTCCAAAAGCTGCAAAAGCCAAGTGAATAGTGGCCAGGGCTCTAGGCGGAAAAATACGGTCGTTCGCCCAATAGCTTCGGGTTTCGACTACTGTAGCACAAAGATGCGCGCAATATGTGCTTGATTGACCGCGTTTCTGACGTTGCGCACGACTAAGTGGCGTGCGGTGCTCTACGCAGCTGCTATCGTTCATCTGCGGCGGGCAGCGCTAAAACGTTGACAATCCGTACGGAAGTTCATTGAATCAGCTGCTAATTTTTGCAAATTCATTATTATCGCCTTCTCGATGATCAAGGGCGCAGTTGAAGTGTTGTTGACGGACACGTCGCCGCATATGTTACCGTTTTCGCGCGCTTCTTTTCCCTTCGTCCTTGGTGAACGAACGAGCAGCGGTCAGATTCGATTTATTCATGGTCATTTTCTTTTCTTCGCTCGCTCGAATTTCGATTTTGCACTCCGCCGCCGTCAAGGCCTTCATCTCTTGAACCAGAGCGATAGAGATAGTCCGAAATGAGTTGTCACGTTTGCCTTGTTATCGCCATAAATAATTGTGTTTTCTGCCAAGCGATCTCTCTATCGTTCCCTAGAATCAGTTAGTAGCTAAAGCGACCAAATGGTGACCGGATGTGTGCGATCGAATTGTAATTATACTGGTCGCTGGTCAGTTCCAATCTTAGCTATAAAGTGCGAGATTCTGATTTTACAAAGCATGTGACTAATGCTGCTCAACCGTTCATTCCTTCTATTCTTTCTGCTGTTTCCGCAGATCTGTCTTCCGATCAGTCACTCACTCAAGTCGTGATTTTAGAGAAAGAATTTTCACAGCTTGGCACCTCCAGTCAGTCATCAGCCCGCCGTGTCGACAAAGTGTCAAGTCTATCATTCAAAGTTGTCATCATGTCTGACATGACATAAAGAGAATTCAAAGTTTCTCCCACCGCCGTTATTCACCGTTGCCCGCCAAAGGAATGCCGTCCTTTTTCAAAAAGTCTCTACCGTTCCGGTCATTGAACGAAGAGGTTCGAAGTGCTGCTGCTAGCGGCGACCACGTGAAGCTTCTCGGTCTTATAAGGAAGGGCGCGAAGTTCGTCGTCGACAAGGCATGTTGCGTGAAGCGAAGAAACTTTCAGATCTTTCACAGTCTACTGTTGGCCTATAGGACGGAAGAACTGCACTACACTTTGCTGTCGCGCAAGGATCCTCGGAGGCTGTGCAGATTCTCGTCGAAAATGGTTGCGATCTCAACGTACAAGATAAGGTAGCCAGCTAATCAGTGTTTTCGATGCAGAGCCAGCACTCGCTTCCTCCCCGTCGTCCACAAGTTTCACCTATATCATAGCGCTAAGTGTGTCAGAAACGTCGTAAGAGTTCATCAACCTTTTTTCGCAGCAGCCTTAAACTTTCGAAGAACCATAATCGGTTCTCGTTTTTCAGCTCGGCAACACGGCATTACATCGTGCATGTCTCGATGGTAAAACGGAGCTTCTTCGACAGCTTCTCGATGCAAACGCACTGGTCGATAAGCAGGACTATATTGTATGTATGAAGAGTAGCGATGATCAAAAGGAATCGAACTGAGTCGGATCGAATCGGAACTCGATTCGACTCAACTCGACGAATTGTAGAGACCTTTCACGCAATTCTTCATCTCTCTTTCAGCAAGAAAATACACCTCTGCACGAAGCCGCATGGCGTGGGCACAGTGCAATCGTAGAGTTGCTTCTTCAAGGAAAAGCCAACATGTACATTCGAAACAAGGTACTTTCTATGCCCGATTGCAGACTTCACGCTTCAAGCTTCGACTTCTTTGCCCCTAGTCTGGTTCGACGGCGCTTCATCTTGCCTGTCAAAACGGACACATCAAATGTTGCCGCGCGTTGCTTCAATGTGGTTGTAAAGTCGATGTGAAGGATAAGGTAGGAAGCAGCACTCCTCTATATCGGTCTTCAGTTACCGTACAATGCACGTCCGCCTCTACCTTAGTATGATGACACACCGCTGCACACGTCGTGCCGCTATGTTCACGCAAGTGCGGTTCGCGCGTTGCTCGAAGCTAAAGCTAATCCGAACGAGCAGAATAAGGCAAGGACACTGCCGGAGAGCATGTAGCAGCTGCTCACTGACAGGGCCTCAACAGCTAGCTATATGTGCAATCGTGTGTGCATACACTTCCAGAACGGAGACACTCCGCTGCATCTGAGCTGTAATCTCGGGCAAAAGAAGATCGTCAAGCTGCTGACTGATAACGGCGTCAGTATGGACATTCGCAACAAGGTTTGTCGCCACCTGACCCTCGTACGCATAGGAGTAGTAGTATTTGAGAAAGCCGAGTTTCGAGTTGCAAATTCGTTGATTCTCTTCGAGGAGATTAGTCGGAAAAGTACTGCATTTTTTCTGAAGTGAAGTCGTAGCCCCTGTATGAGAATATACATCTGTGGCGCTCTCTTTCTGATACCTAGCAAGGCGAAACGCCATGGGATATCGTGCATCGAAAGCAGCTTTCGGACATAGCACAAGTCCTGAAGGAAGCTAACAGGGTATGCTTTTAGTTGGTATCCACCAACTCTACTGTACTTTCCTCTAGCAATGAGTGACAGGCTATGAACGTTTTCCTCTAAAGCATACGACAACGACTCGAGCGAGCGTTGGGAGTACCGCGAAAGCTCCGGTGCCGTTCTTGAATCGGCAGCGAAAAAGCAAGGTTAGCTGAGCCCCGTGCAATCTGCAGCTACGCACCTATAACACATTTCCATTCCGTCCTGCTTAATTTCAGATTCGCGAACGCCTCCGAGCTGCGAAGGAAGTTGGCTCGAGTTGGCAGCTTCTCTTCCAGGACTGGGTTCCCACGATGGGCAAACAGCTGCCGCCGCCACCACCTCCGCCGGCGATTACGTCAGCCTGCGCAAGTCAGTCATCGACGCAACACGCACAGGCAAACTCATCTGTCTTCGCGACAAGCGGCGCCAGCGGGCAACTTCAGCAGGCACTCCAGAGTCTCGGCAAGGGCGAGCAAGTCTTCATCGACCTCGCGGGCAACATCCACAAAGTGAATACGAATTACCTATCATTAGTCATCGGCCGGCCCTCACGCTGCTTATCATCTTTCGTTGAAGGGCGCGGCAGGCGTCGTCCATCAGAACACCTGCTTCTGCGTTCCGCTTTTCTACAAACTCGCGAAGCAGAGCAATGACGCCCACGGGGAGCTTCTCGAAGAGATCGATGCCGCCCACGCAGAATTGTCGCACGAGTTAGCCGATCTCCGCCACGAGACCGATCGACGACTCGCGGCGCTTAATCGGCTGCTTCAGAAGCAGAAGCAAGAGTCAGAAATGTGTGTCATGTGCAATACTGTGCTGCGAGTTGTTTAAACGTTCTGAGCTTTCTCCTTTTATAGCAAAGCCGCAAATGTGGCGCCTACAGCCCCAGCTAGTCGTCGAGAGTCGACGAAGCTGCCCGCAGACTGGCTCAACAGTTTACGCAAGTCATCGCACGACAAGTCGAGTCTTCGTCGTCCCATCGTTGTCGTTCGGGGCGCATCGCATTGCTCCAGTGGTCCCAAGATGGCGCGGTCGAAATCCGAGTCAGAGCTCGAAACCGATGTTGAGGTTAGGATCTATCGAGTAATCAATAAAAGCATGTTTTTATTTATCACTCGATATATGTAACGTGTGTACTTTTCCGATTAATCCCCCACATAGTCCTCCAGTTGTTTGCTGTGAATGACCGCGTCGTTTTGATTTCTCCAGCGTGGCCGTGCGTTTCGACTCGACGGCGAAAGCGACAGCGAGTTCGACGACGACGATGTCCTCTCGAACGTCTCCGATGACATCTACATCGAGCGCGAGATGCACCGCCGTTTCTGGAAGAAGCGCCTCATCGCAAGTCCCGAGAAGCAGCCGCCATTGCTTCAGCAGTCGGCTCTTTCGCGCGTGCTCGTCGCAGCTAGCTCGAAAAACAACGATGCAGCGACAGACGCGACTGCCGGACGGCACATCGTGCTCGACTCAAGTTGCACGACATCGCCGACGACGTACAGTGGTTTGCCGACCGCCGATGGTATCGGTACGACAGCGACGACAACAACGTCAGATGAGAGCTGTCTTCAACGCGGCTCGTATTCCTACAATAACTCAATCTCTTCGTCGATCGCACAGCCGGCGGCTAGCATGGACTCGGGCTACTCGTCGAACGGCGTGCCCGTTGTTCCTCCCACCGAGAGCGAGAACGCGGCGATCGGTGGCGATGACGTCTGGCAGCTTGCCGACCACACTCCGCCACCGTTCGCCGTTGATGAGAGCAATGCACTGCTGGAACGAAGAAGTTCGGTGGTGAGCAGTGCGTTCCGACCTGTGCAGTCGACGGACTTCACGTTCATGCCGATAGAGCCGGCCGGCGGTGGTAGCGGTCTGGCGAGAGGGACTGAAGTGCATGATTACACAGAACTCGATCTGGCGACGGGAAGACGCCTGCCGGCAGTGAATATGATGGCGCTGACGGCGATGCCGAAGCCGGCGCTGCCACCGAAGCCGGCGCGACGCTGCTACGATGAGGAACGGAATGCGTACTTGATTGCGAGTGGAAGTGTACAACGACACACGGCGATTCCGCCACCGCCGAAGAAGCCGCTTCCTCCTTTACCCGGTCAGGCGGCGAAGTCGGTGATGCATGAAGTCGCGATGAACTGCAATGTGCGACACTCTTTTGTGAATCAATATCAGTATCAGCAGCCGCCTCCAAGCTATAATAAGCCGCTTGTTTACTCGACCATGTCGACAAACGTCTAGATACCGTAGATCAGTCGGCGTGCAGACTGTTGTGTTACCTACAGTCAACTGCGCAGTAGTATGCATTTGGATGTGCTGTTGAGCGAGGTTGCGCATTATGTACATCACTATACTTGTTGGTAATTAGTGTGTGATAAGTAAAAGTGCGAAAAAGGTTTCACTCGAGCGAGACAACACCGCGGATATACACGGATTTTACGGCGATTTCGTTTAGCTTATCATGGATTTTACAGATTTTATACGTACGTTCACGTTGTACGTAAGCACATGGTAAATGTCCACACGTGCACACGTACTTATAGTATACGCACGTTGCACATACGTACCCTATACATCCTTTACTCCTCTACATGCGCCTATATCGGGTTTTCACACGGAACTGCCCATTGGCAAAGTTTTGTCCAAATTTCAGAACCAGTTTTCTCGAGATTGGCTGAAGTCATTTTGGATACCAAGGTGTCAAAATGTCAGGAAAATTACAGGCATCATTTTCACAGCTTGGAATCCAAAATAAGTTCAGCCAATCTCGAGAAAACTGGTTCTGAAATATTGACGAAACCTTGCCAATGGGCAGTTCCGTGTGAAAAACCCGATAGCGGGATAACTATCATGTGGTTTAGTTTTGAAAGCCAGAGTACGAAGGGACCAATGGTCACTTTAAAAATTTTTGAAAAGAAATTTTTGCGAAAGCTGAACCTCAAAAATAAACATCTCAGTTAAACTACAAACTGATAAATAAAAGTATAGCACGTAGCAAAGAAAAAACAACACAATAAAATAAGAACTAAAAATAAATTAACTAAAAATTTTTGGGCAAACGCTTTCTTATCGAGTAGCACCTCCAGCGCACTTCGAGACGGAGTCGGCCATTTTGTACTGCGAGCAATCAATCAGGACTTTATTCGTTTGATAGATATATTTCATCGGTGTACGAAACATAGGTGTAAGAAACGCCACTGCAGTTTTTAAAATGTCATCCTCAGTCTCCTTCTTGCTTCGCTTGTACATCTTTTCCACGTCTTCTCTGGTGAGTTTTCCTTGGCAGCAACGCTGAACTCGATGAGCCAGTTGATGATCTCGGCTTTTCGGATAGCAGTGATCGAGATCTCGTCGCACCGTCTGCTGTGATAAGGGGCATTGTCCATCACGACAACATCACCTTTCTTCAGTTGTGGAATGAGCTTTTCTTCGCACCACTGTTCGAACACTTCATAATTCATATCGTGGTGGTAGTCTGCTGCCATGGACGCCTTGGAGCGGGAGCCAGAATCGAACACAAAAAGTCAGCCGGGCACGAAGCCTTCACACCCATCTGCGTGCAAAATCACGAAACGAGAGCCTCTGCCAACGTCTTTAAAGCCATACGACCACCCGGATCCAGAATGAACTTTGGGTGGGTTCGCAACAACACTTTTGTCGTACAGGACCCTTTTCGGCATGTCTCCAGTTAAGAAAAAGGTTTCGTCGAGCCAGACGATCCGTGATTCTCTCGTCGATATCGTCAGACTTCTCTAACGTAACGGTATCGTTAGACGGTGACGTTGTGTTGCTGTCGCAACTATATTTGGCCTGCAATCGATCGGTGGCCAAACTTGAACGGCAAGCTGTACAAGACCAACTTTCAGAGACTGCACAGCTTGTACGGAAGCAGCAGTATGCCGATCAGTAAGACGGCACTCTGACCTAAATAAAGAAACATCTAGTGTAGGTCACCTGCATTCTCTCTCGCACATACACTATACAACTACGTCTAAACTAGATCAGCGCCCGAAAGTCGGTGACGTCAGACAAAAGTAGGTCAACCACTAGAAAATTAGGTCATACAAAAAGTCATCAAAAATTCTGTTCCAAAATTTTTTCTCACTGTTCAAAAATGCCTGAAAAAATCGTTCGTGAAGACGCCGCTGCAATGGTTCAACTCAACAGACGGACGAGCATCGTCCCATTGCGAACGGCTATCGTTATCGCTATCACTGTTTTAGAGCTCGTCGTTGGGATAACCGTTCTCTGTTCAATCTATCTGCATAGTTCAACTATTGGTGAATACGGCGATACGCGGAACGAAACCACAACGGCGAGCGTTTGCAACGGAAACACGGCAAAAGTTCATTTCGCGACTTGAGGGTGCTACGTTTAGATCTGCAAAGTAGGTCGCCGTTTCAACGTCGGCATCAACTGTTCAAACACAATCGTCAGCTTGAGCCACGCGGATATAATGGAGATTGAGAATTTTCTCAGACCATGTTTTGCGGCCAAAACCTGCATATCCAGCGACCGCGGCCTCAGTGCGCAGGCTCTCACCTATGAAAAGCTCTACGGCACAACTATGTTGTTTTCAAA
>JAQGBB010000437.1:0-19683 GCA_034691745.1 Prismatolaimus dolichurus
GAGCACATCGCTTCGGGGTTATGGGATGGTCCCACAAGCTATTGCTTGGCTCCATCTCAATTATCTGTTCCTCAGGACCTGCATTTCCCACCTGGGTGGGTCTATGCACGGGCACTGTATACGTACAATAACTGCGTCATAGTAGAAACTTACCCTGCCAACGGTTCCGACCCACACTTGCCGAGAGGGCACCACGTGTGGCGCCTCCAAACGAACAAGAAACTTATGCGCTAGTTCAGACTCGAATGTGCTCAACGGAGAAAGCGTGCCTGACGCAACGATGATCGAACGCGCTTCGGTACCAATCTGACTGAATATCTATAATAAAAAAAGTGAGCACGCAACAATCATCGACGCGTGCACACGACCTAATAGAAGTGTTACGCAACACACACTACATGGAAAACGTGTTAAACCAGTGTTAGATAACTCGCACGTGTCCGTACCAAGCCAGGATTCATGCACCAAAAGTAGAGAACAACCGCGCACTGCGCTGCAGGAGGTCGTGAGCGTTTCGCCTGAAGCCACATGTCCGGATCGCCGACCGACGCCATCAAATTGTCTCCGTCATCTTCGTCCAATGCAGCCAAGAGGGACGTGTTCGCACCACCACCGTATCGCACTTCACGTACCAAGCACATACTGTAGTATGGAAAAATCAAGCCCAGTATGACCTTGTGTAGTAAGCGCATGTCTGCTTGTAACCAAGACGTGGTAGAATAGACGTACTGTACATAGATGTATACTCACGAGAAGTCGTCGATGTGAGCCATATTCTGACTGAAAAAGAGAGCCAGTGAACGGCAAAATCTCTCCAGTGGCAGTAACCCGTGCACAGTCTCGGTCTTGGCCGCCTTCGAGTCCGGATCATCGGAGTCTTCTTCGCCAAACGTCTCCGCTTTGAGCTCTTTCAGTCTAGTCTACAATACTGTCAATCGATAGTCTATCAGAGCCAAGTCATATATATTTACAAGGCGCAATCGTCTCGCTAGTATTGTGCTTGCCCTGTCAACTAATTCTTTTACACAACATCCGTGCATTAAACTTATAGAGTGCAGCCATCTCTCTCCAGCTAAATAAGACAGTGCAAACCTGCAGTTGCATAACAGTATTTGCATTGAATCCAACCGCTTCCATCTCCGCAGCGACGTTAACCCCCCTCCAAAGGAGTCTCTCGTTGGCACTCTTCTCGTTTGCAAGTTTGTCCCTCTGCTTACTCACAAACTCGAGCAAACTATTCGTCGCGTCATAAAGAGCCATGAGGTTCGTCGCCTTCTGTTTCACAGCTCCTCCAGGTGTGAACGCTAGAACACATTATAATAGTTTATTTCTTATCCGCCCGACAGTTAAGACTTACTTTCCTCTTTCAACGCCTTGCAAGCGTCACTCAACTCCCGTTCACTTATCTCGAAACCGGCTGCGTCACGACAAACGTCTTCGATATTGTGCGCTTCGTCGAGGATGACGATGTTGTCTTTGAGCGATAACTGCATACTCTCGCGAATCTTTGGGTCTATGCAGTGTACAAGTTATGTACAGTACATATAGACAAGACGTAAGTCACTACTTACCGATGAGATAGTTGTACGGACATATAATAAGCTGAGCATCTTGAATGAGCACACGCGTTGTTGCGAAGTAGGGACAGAACTGAAAGGTAGACGAGAATTGAGATTGTTGCGAGAGAGATGAAAATGAGGGGTACTTTGTGCTTTTTTCCAACGCGAACGATATCTTCGATGTCGAAAACGGGAACTCGCGACTTGCGGAGAAGAGCCCGTAGGGTGAAAGGTTTGTTGTAGGTCCGCTTCAGTGTTGCGTTGTACTCGCAGCCCATACCATCGACCTGTGCGGTATGGTAAGCATATTTATGCGTGAAACACGTGCATATGTACAGTACATCTAACACTTTTTGCACATGCAGTTCTGCAATACGTCCAAAAAGCATACACTACATATATGTTCATACATGTGCGAAATTAACGCACTGAATAGTTTCATACAAAATTTAGAAGCTCCTTGCAACCGGTCATCTTGTCGCGCATCACCGATACTCGTGGATGAATGCACGTATGCTCTCGGCTAGAGAGTATCACAAGCCTACGACAAAATAATGTACTGTACGTGTCCGGCATCTCGTCACTACGCTCATCACATCTCGTACAAAGTACGATGCTCACTTGGCATCCTTGTAAGCAGTCTTTCGAAATTCGGCAACCACCTGCTTCACTTGCTTGTGTGTTCGCGTGCAAAAGAATATCTTCGGAGCATACGACACCTTTGTGTTTACTGCCTTCCTATAACATCCGGTGGTCGCAACCACGTGCACAGAGATCTTTTAGCTTTGCACTGGCGGCAATACAGCACTTACACATGTGTATACAGTACAACACATGTTTGAGGGTAAAGAACAAGTATTTTGGGGTTCCACTATACGATTTCTCGTTTAACAATGTGCACATACTGTACTCACGTATTGGTGGTAGAATCATTCGATTGTCGACTCGCCTCGTCATCAGCAGTCAGATCGATAATCTGTGCAGACGTGTCGTCTTGAAGATCTTGCTTTCGCGCTTTCTTCCAAGGTGCCGGCTCGACAAAATCGTCTGTAAGCAGAAAAACCGCGAATCAATCGAAAACAAGCTGTGTCCATAAATACCAACCATCATCGTCGTAAAATGCGTCACTACTAGCGGACGATGAGCTCGCCTTCACCGACGATGAACGTTTGTTTCCATCGAGAGCGTCGTCGCCGGCTAGTGAGACGAGCGATGCAGTCTCGCGACAATCGTTTATGCGCCGATCAGGAACGGCTTCGTTTAATGCTGATGCAATGGCAGCGTCGTGTTCAATCTGTAGTCTAGCTGAAATGAAATCAAGTTTTATGACCGACATGCGAATAAGCGAAATGGACAAGAAACAAGCGGACAGTACTTTGTTCATGTCGCTGCCAGGCTAACGAAGAGCAAAGGAGCGCGAGACTTTTGCCGCTTCCCGTTGGACTTTCGAGCAAACAACTTTGACGATTATCGAGTGCTGATGTTATCTGAATACGTACAGTACGCAGAAAATACACGGTTATCTTTAAAAAGCAGTGGCGCCTACCCGACACATCATACTCTTCTGACTCGGATATGCCGGATAAGGACATTCCACGCGCACACCGGCTGGCGTCTCAACGGTGAACGTTGTTGAGGCAGGCGCTGCTTCCACCTTCTCTTCGATAACGCGCATGTGCGGCCGCTGCTGCTGCGCACGGGGTATCGCCATCGACACGCACTGGCCAAATCGCTGAGAAATGCTTGATGCCGGGCTTTGTTTAGCGCCGCTTTCTCCGAGTTCGCCGTCGAATAGTCGGCGAGATGCGCTCTATGCGTAAGCTGAATGGTCTGTTAACCCAAATGCGGCCGCCATTTGAGCGCTGCTGTCCGTCCTCGGTGAAGTGATGCGGTTAAATTTTTGCATCGCGGCTTCTTCGGGAGTGCTGCAAGCAGACTTTGTCGGTGTCGACTTCGCCGAGCAGTTGACGAACCTGGGTGGACGAAGTTGCTGTCGATTGGCGACGATGAAACGGCGGACTCGGCACAGTATTTCTGAGCTTCCGAGTAGCTGCGAAATTTCTTCTGTTCAGCACATTGAAATCATGTGAAAACAAATAATAGTACCACTACCCCCCTCAAAACGAGTGCGAATATGCGAACAAGTAGAACTATCTATCACATCGTAAATGCATGTACACACAGAACGCATAACTACACATGCACCTTGGAATTTATGGACATGCTTGTGCGCTTCAGACCACGTGCGAAAGATGCCTCTTTTGCGACCCTTTCGAACCGCGTAAAAACAGTGTGAAGACATATCTCATGTGAATTAGCCAAATTCAGTCGTCTCCCAATGGTAGACTGTCTCTGTCTCTTCAGTCTAATTGCCAAACGGAAAAATAATTTTTCTCCGACAAACTTTTTGTGCTCCGACAAAACCTAAACCAATCGGAGCTGCTCATGAAAGAAGCCAGTCTATAATTTTTGTTTGTTTGTATCACCTTATCATGTTATTGATCTAGATTCTAATTTGAAATACTCATGTGAGCGTCAAAGACACATAAATCGTATAGACACCCATTTGCCATCTGACGCCAAAAATGGGCTATCTACTCGCGTGACTTTTTTTCGAAAAAAAAAGAAATTTTTCCGTTTCAAAATTCCCGCCTCGCAGACATGGACCAATTCATAATTACCAGATTTCCAGACAAAATATCCAGATTTCCGCATTTCCGGATTTTCGATGTTTTGATTCGAGCAATATTGGTACAAAATAAATTCAAATTTCATTTGTTAATGATATGGCAAACATCGAACCAATGTGCATCAATTTGAGATGCATTCGGCTCAGCAAAATTCGCTCTACAAACCCTGCCAGGCTCTAGGCGATTCGTGATACTGTTTGTTTTTCGATGAAAAGTTAAGGATCGTTATGCAAGAAAACCACCTATGGGCCTATGATCACTGGACACACTCCAGAAACCGGTTTTGAGTTTTCCATGCACGATTGTAGAGGGATCGAAGCCGCACCAGGAACCGTTGAACGTTTGTCGATATCATGTCTCTACCGTTTTTTGTGAATTTTTCAAATTTCGACTCTTACGCGTCAACGTCAAAAATAGACCGTTTTTTCGCTTTCAAAAAATTGAGACATGCCAAGCAGTCCTATTTCTAGGGCGTTCTTTACCAATTTTAATTGCCTATTCAATTTGCCGTTTTTTGAGAGAAAAAAGTGGAAAAAAGGTTGCGCAAAAAGAGCCAGGCTCGTTTGAATGCAGCTTATTTCGAGAATTTGGCTTGAATTTCGAATTTACGTATATGTGGGTATTCTACCGATTCCGAAACTGCAACCGAAACTGAAACTGTCATGTAAAAATAGCGTGCTTTGACTCCAGAACGGCTTGATGATTTCGCTGAAATTTAGTGTGCTTATTCCAGACAGCCGTAGTTTTTAGACTATTGCGTATTACGCATACGTATCTGGTCGAATACAAAGCCGATTTTCCCTTCTTTTGATGAAATTGATATCACTTATTCTGCGACACAATAATATGCACTTTTAGAGAAAAAGTAATCAGTCGGTCCCGCAGCTCAGGTGGTAAACGCGTCTGTCTTGTAAACTGAAGGACGGAGGTTCGAACCCTGCCTTCAGCAAAAAGTTTTTGCATCTTTTTCCTTTGGCTCCATGAAGCAGGGACATTGAATTTTTTGTCGAAAGCCTGTTTCTGAACTCGGTAAACCATTTCGTTGGCGTTAGTGGGCCTCGAGGATCGGTACGTCCGACTTGGTTGCACCGTTGTGCTTTTGCACCGTTGTGCTTTTGCACCGTTGTGGCTCTGCACCGTTGTGAGCTTACCCGGAATAAAGCTGCGTTTGTGTACACCGAGGATTGTCCCAATATACTCCAGCGGCGCAGTTACAGGAAGCACGTCGATGAGAAATAAAATACGACAAGATACAGCGAAAGCATCGCAGAATGCACTCGCATTGGGACGAAATTTTAGACCTACGGCTTCAATTTCAAATTTCGGTCTAAAGTCAGAGTTTGTATCTTACCCACTTCAGTTCACCAGTTGTGTACACCGAATAGATCTTAACAGCAGCTTTGATAGTTTGAAACCACCCTTTGTTTTTGTAACTTTAATTTTAGCGTGCAACAAGTAAATCGGCAGAGCCGAAAACACAGCCTGCGAGAAAGAAATCACGTCGAGCATTTTTTGGATCCAGTCAAACCCAGTGGAAAATTCTAAAACACTCGAATACCATGGAAGACTGAACATTTGCTTCAAGACAAAATAGACTATGACTTTCTGGTATCGAAAACAAAAATACTCTACATAAATTTTTCTGTGCTCTGGAACACCGTGTGGTGGCCCGACATTTAAAGTTGCGAAATGCACGAGAAAATTAAGGGGAATACGGGGGTTAGAGAAATAGGAGATAATCAGAATTTGATGATTAAACTATTCCCATTTGTAGCTTGCTTCGCTCGCTTTTCAAGATGCAATAGAGCGTTTGCCATACAACTGTTTGAACTAAAATCGTCCGCAGCAGACTTTGCTGTTCTTTACTTGCACCATCTAAAAGGCAGTGCTGCTAAAGCATTTTTTCTTCGGGGCTTTTCAATATTTTTAACATGTTGGAGAAGCGTTCAACCTTTTGTTTCAACAGGACAGGAAGTACTTCAGTCTGCGCTCGCCTGTTTATTTTCTCGACAAAGACATCCGATACTCAGTCACACGCTAAACCGAAACAACTCATGAAGTTGTGCAGTTCACAGTTTACTTGAAGCCACCAACATGTTGAAGCTACTAATGTTCGTGCTCTTCATGTACGTTTATGAAACCATCTACGCAAACGTACAATCAAATTTATGTCGACAAGCCAGCGGCGATTGCGTCGATCTTGCCAAGCAATCATGCGCAAAGCCTTATTTGAGCCTCCGCACATTTCAAACCCATGGAGCCTGCGGCAAAAATAGCAACCTCACGTGTTGTCTGTCATCGGTGGCAAAGCGAAAACGTCGACAAAGCGCTGATGTCGAGCCGACTTCAGCTACCATCGCAGAAATAAGAGAATTGGTTATCGGTGGTACCGACGCACCATTCGCACTGTCGTGGATGGCCTCGCTGCGAGACGCAAGCGGAGACCACTTCTGCGGCGGTGTTCTTATATCTGATTCTTTCATTCTAACTGCCGCCCATTGCCCAACACCTTACCGAATTGTGCTTAACGCAAGAAACATTCGCAACGCAGAAAGCTCGGCCATCGTCGTTAGCGTGAGCGAGCGAATCGAACACCCAAAGTACGTAAGGGTCCGCGATACAAACGGGAAGTTGAAAGCCTCGTTTGCAGACATCGCACTCCTTCGGTTAGCAAACACGACCAGCCTCTCCTCCGTGGAACTAGCAAATACCTCGATGCCATACTATGCGATCGAATGCAAGGTATACGGCTGAGGTGCATTCACCGCTCCAACAGCCCGTCGTCCCTGGGCTCCTCCCTCTGATGTCCTCAGAGAAGCGTCTGTAAATGTTAGCAATCCAGTGACTTGCGACGAGGCGGTAGTCGCGCCAAAAACGTTATTCGATATAAACTCGCAGCATTGTTCCCAGGGAACGGCTGGGACTTGCGTCGGCGATAGTGGCGGTCCGCTAATTTGTCGCGAGCTTCGCTCGTTTAGCACATGGAAACTTCTAGGCGTCGTTAGCTTTGGCAACTGTGAAGGATACAGTGTTTTTTCAAATATTCCTTACTTTTACGACTGGATAGCGTGGCAGAGTGGCATTGCCAAAACGTTTCGGGCTAGCGAAGCAGCAACGGCCTCTGTGCAGCAACGAACTCGGCATATTGTCAGTGGTTTTAACTCGTGCAAAGAACTTGGCAATTCGTCCTACTGCATCACAAGCTCTCAGTACACGTTCGACGAATCCGAAGCATTCTGTCAGGTAAGCGGAAATGGTTGCGTTTAAGGTTGTAAACTTGAGCGACGCATAAATCTGGCGTTTGACGGTTAAGTGTAACAGGCAGAATCGGCAAAGCCAAAAAGTGCATTTGACATAACGAAAAAGAAAAATAGAAAGTTTGAGGTGCTGTGGAAAACCCTGCAACAGTCTGGAACACTTGGAACACTCTGGACCACTCTGAAAAAAAATTAAATTTCGTGGTGTTCTGGAACACCCTGAAGCATTCTGCAACACCCTCGAATACTATGGAACACCTTGGAACAAATAGTGTTCCATGCAGTTATGCGACATAGTGTACTGGGTACTGCCGGCTGTGCGCTAACGTTTGCTGGCTGCGGGGATTGTGGGGCGTACGGGGGATGGGGGCTAAAGCCTGTCCGCACAGTAGGCTATTCTTTCCATACGTGCAACGCGCTCGAGGCAGGATGCGACAAAATTGTTGTGACAAATAATCGCGTGTAAGCATTTTTGTGTGCTTTGGAAGAACTTAGAGCAACAGAAAATTCGTTGCAATGCAATAGACCTATTCGAGTAAAAAAATAACGCAGAGAAAATGTTCTGCCGTAACGAGTACTTTCAGTATCGTATGCGCAGATTGACATAAAAGCACTGAAACAACATATCAACGGGGTTTTGCGCAACACATGTGTGACGTGCTAGCTAGCTAGCTACGAAAAAATATTTGCCTTTGGTGAGCGAGAAAATTGTTTCGTGTTCTATGTGCTGGGCAGCGGGAGGGAACGGGAAGAAGGGGGAACGAGGGAGCGCTGGGGAGCAAACGGGAGATAATCCAAGTTTGACCAGTACGTTATCCTTTTGTTAAATCGCGGCCTGCATGGTTATAAGAAGTATAATCGGCAAAGCCGACAATCGCATCATGCCTGACAAAAAAAAGAAAATTTTGGGCTCTTCTAGAACACCCTGAAAAACAAAGCAAAAAACTTTGGGCTGTTCTGGAACACTCTGGAACATTCTGGAACACACTGGAACACTGTGGAACACCTTGCAACAAACGTGTTTCATGCGCTATGCAACACGGCGCCGCATGCGACAAAAACTTTTGGACTAAAATTAAAAATATCGCCCTTATCCCTACGTATCCCTTGTACCTTTCAGTGTATTCCCCTTTTTTCCTTATCTCCCTTTTTTCCAATGTCCTCCGTATCCCCTCTGGCAGCAAGCGTTAACATACAGCCAGCGGTAGACAGTACACAATGTCGCACGACTGCACCGAACACTGTTTGCATGCTGCCTGGAGCGCGTAGGCCTGCTAGCGAACATGAAGAAGAAGAAAAAGAGGAAGAAGAAAAGCATAGCCGGCGAAGAAAAAAAAATAGCGGGCGAAGAAAAGGATAGCCTGCTAATCGGACAGGTCTTTCCTTTCATAGCCCCCTGTCCTCCGTATTGCCTCTATCCTCAGCCAGCAAAAGTTAGCGCACAACTAACAGTACGCAATACACTATGTCGCATGACCGCATGGAACACTTTGTTTCAAGCTGTTCCATAGCGTTCAGGGTGTTTTTCAATGTTCCAGAATGTTCCAGGGTGTTCTAGAACACCACAAAATTTTCCTTGTTCTTTTCTAGGCACACTGACGAAGTCAGTGAGCTTTATGCTATCGTCTGTGTCAGTGTGTCCGTCATCACGATAGCTTTCGAGAAAAGCGCGCTAGAACCTTGCAATTTTTTTTAACTCCGCAATTAAAAAAAGTAGATCGAGCTCTCAGATGGAGCATGCAGCTTTTTTTGCTCTGAAGAAATGTTCGAAAAACTTGAACGCGTCAGACAATTCGAGCGTCACGTTGATGCGGGTTCGAATCCCACTCTTGGAAAAAAAATTTTGAATTTTTTTATTTTATTACAAGGTTGAAGATATAAATTTAATAAAGAAAAACTAGTTTACGCTCAAGAAAAACCGGTTTGGTACCTGAAAAACTGAGTTTCTCGTTTCCGTTGCAGCGTGAGCATGCTTCCGTGTGTTTTTTAAGCACGCGCTACTATTCATTTTCTACGCTACACCATAATCTTTGGCTCCACTGGCACATCCGACTTGTTTTGTTTTGTTTTCGGGTGGTCCAGAGTGCTTCAGGGCGTGCCAGACTATTGCAGGGTGTTCCAGAACACGTCAAACTTTTTTATTAAACAGGATGCGCTTTTCGACTAAGCTGATTCTACTTGTTGCTGTCCACGCTCGCTCCGGCGGTATGCAACAAAGCGCACTTGTTAGCAGAAAACAAGTGCTAGGATTGAATTCGCGCTTCTGCGTCGTTGTTTACTAAATAATGTGTCATTGTCTTTTGCAGAGTTTAGGAGGGCATCTAGCGTCGACGTGCACTCCTGATGCTGTATCTGTGATCGAAAGTTTTCGACATTTGCCAAATCGCACCTGGATTGGATTCTCATTTCGACAAACCGGGCAAATGCTCCCTTTTTGGACGGACGGAAGCAACTGCGTCTTCGATATTGACGATTTGGCTAACAGACGAATTGCAAAAACAATGAGCTGGAAATGTGGTTTACTTCAAAGGCAACCACACCGCGATCGGTCGTCTTATTTGCTCCAACGTGTGGTCGCTGAGTGTGACACTGTTATGCATGGTCTCTGCAAAATTGACAGCTTTCAAACGATATCTGAAAATATTGTGCAAGAAAGAAATGGTACGTTAATCGGTTTAGCCAAAGGGTCAATGTGCTATCTACGCAAACAACTCAGGGTGCCACAAATTTTTTCTGTAAATCTTAGCATTGCTGCTCGCTACTGCATTTTTTTCGATTTAACAGACTTGGTGTAAATGACGTTAGTGCGCCTGCAAAACTTTTATTCAATGTTGGATGCGCATTTTGCTGCTTCTTGCTCAGTGGTGTCTCCGCGTGTCGTTTTTCATACGCTGATTGCGCAACCAGTGAATGAAAGACGATACACTCCGGCTTTACCGAATGAGAATTGACGGAAACAGTGCGCCGGTTCAGAATCTTTTTACAGGACTGAAATCCGATCACTCTGGCGTGAGACATGTTGGAAAGATCGCCGCAGGCGGTTTTAAGAAAGCACTTTTTTAGCAATGACATATGCAACAGGATGACATATGACCCCACTTTTTATGCGATATTCTGAACCGCGGGGTCGTTTTGGGCATAATTCGCATTTTTGAGCGATTTCTTCGCATGATGGATTTTATATTAAAAGATTCATATGTTTTCATGTGTTAAAGTTATCACCAAAGGCGGGGATTTTTTATCTCGAGATTGGCTGGGCCGATTTTCTTCCGCGAACGTTGGAATTATGTTTTTATATTTATTTATTACATTAATGCAAAATCAAAACAACTTTGCTAGAAATGAAGTATAAATGCCTGGCAGGTCCCATGCTCAGTCGTCTTTCTCTCTCTCTCTCTCTTTTCGACAAGTAGCGTTGCACGGAGAAGGAGCCAAAATATTTCATGGGTTGTATTTGAAAAAATGTTTTCTTTCTATCCGCTTAAGGTCGAAGTTTGTAGAATTGCCTGTTTCGTCGAAACACACTGCTTGCAAAAAAAACCAAAACATTTCAAAGGAGGTCGAAATATTTCGCAGGAACAGAATAAGGTAAGTAGCTCTTCCTGGGACTACCTGAAGAAATTTTTCAGTTTTCAGTCTACAACGTGCGCAACGCTCAACCTAGGAAAAAGCTAGATGCTGATGATAAGCTCATACCCTCAGCTACACGCTGATTTGCGTGCCTACGCACAAGGATACGCGTTTAAAAATATCAGCTTGACAAAGTGGTGCCAACCATGAACCAATGCAAACTGCGCATGGCTGCCACTCGAGCTGGAGTGCACTTACAGCAAAGTGTGGCAGAGCGAAAAAGCGCAGTTCTCAACGCAGAATCCGAATCTAATTTCAGAAATGTGATTTTCAAATTTTTATTATATCTAAATTGCAATTCAAAATTTCGATGTTTTCAAAAGTATCGAAATTTATCACCGCAATTTAGATGTAGTAAAACTCCGAAAATCAGATTTCTGATACAAGATTTGTATTCCGCGTCGAAAAATGCACTTTTTGCTTGTTTGCAGTTTGCTGTAGGTACACTACAGATCGAGTGGCAGCTTTCCGCAGTTAACATTGACTCATGGTTGGAACCGCGTTTGTCAAGCCGCATTTGTAAGCGGCGTGCGTTTATGCGTAGCCATGCATATCAGCGTGTAGCTGAGGGTACGAGCTTTCCGCAAAATTGACTTTTTGCAGAGATTAAGTATTGCGCAAGTTAGAGGCTAAAAACGAAAAACTTTTCTTGGGTAGTCCCAGCAAGAGCTACTAACCCTATTTCGTGAAAACGGTCTATTTTTCGTATCCAGCTGAAACGAGAGCGCAGCAAGCAACGTTTTTCTCCTTTCCTTATTCCTTCGATTTTTCGTTTTATCAGCTTTTTTTGCTTCTTTTTTCATTTGTTCCGTCTTTTATCTTTATTTTTTGTTTTCTTTGTTTTTTCATTTTTTTTTTTACTTTTTTTTTATTGTTTATTTGTACTTTTATTTTTTTCTACATGTTTCAGCTTTTGCATCTTTTTTGCTTTCAGTGTGTTTTTGTTTCTTAATTCATTCATTTCCGTTGGCTCTTCTTTATCATAATTTTTCCTCAATTTTTTTTCATTTTTTCCCGTTTATTCTTCGTTCGTCATATTGTATTTCTTTATTCGTTGTTTCTTTTCAATATTTCTTTTTTTATTACTTCGATCTTTTTCAACTCATTCTTCTTGAACTATTTTTTTATTCTTAACTTATTTCCTTCAATCTTTTGATCTTTCTTTCCATCTGTTTTTCTTGTACTTTTGTTCCTTTCTGTCTTTCTGCGTTTTTGCATAGCTTTTTCGTTTCATCGCTATTTCTTTGCTTGGTCGTTCTTGGCTTATTTCTCATTTTTTTGTTTGCTCCATTTTAAAATGCTTATGCACTTATTTTTTCTTGCGTAATTAGTTCTTTCTTTTTAACTTTTTTTTTTATTTCGGTTTTTTTCCTTTTCTTTGCTACTGCACCTCTTTGATCATTTTTTCCTCTTCCTTTTTATTTTGTTCCTATTTTGCCTTGTTGTTAGGTCTGACGCACGTCAGTGTGTCTATTGCGAGCGGCCGTGCGTTTGTCTGTCTGTGTGTGTGCACGATAACTTTCGAAATGGGCTAGTGGGCTTAAATTTTGTTTCGAATATACCTTGGCAGAAATGTAGGTCTAAGTTCGAATATGGGCTTTGTGGGTCAAATACTGGCTGAGCTCGGCGATCCAATAGGTCCACTTCCATGTAAATATAGCGATATTTTCGACTAACTATAGAATGCCTTGACGCGTTTGACTGAAATTTTGTGGGTAAAATTCCACGTATGGTATGCTACAAAAATTTTGTGTCATTAACGGTTTTTGTCATGAGCAGTTTCAGTTTTACTGCCACCAGCCGTGCAAAGTTCTTTTTTCGTAAATCGTAACCCTTTTCGAAAAGTTTTTGTATGCCATCCTATATTTTTATGCTATCCATGGCTTGTGGATTGAAAACAATTTTAGGTCCACAGGCACATTTTCAAGACCGGTGGGTCTCGACGATCGGTACATTCGACTTGTTTCATTTTCGTTTTTTTCTTCCTTCATTTCCGATGTTTTTACCATTTCTTTCTTTATTCTTATTTTCCGTCATTTTGACGCGTTTATGTCTTTATTTTTTTTTATTTATGCACGTTTTCTTTAAGAGGTTTGAAGTCAAAAATCTAATGTCAGATTTCAGGTCCTATGTTTCAACGTTGACTTGTAGACGTTCAAAGGTCGCTTAGCTTGTCAGTTTTTTCTTTTATTTTGACCAACTTGGTTTTTTTTAATGCGGTTAGGTAGTGGCGTTATGTCTTCTTTACTATTTTACTTATTTGCTTATTTCTTTTTTATTTAACGATTTTTTATTTTTTTATGCTTTGCTTTCTTCACATTTTTCTAGTTGGACACTCAATGCTGAGTGACTCTTGAGGATAGGCACTCTACCATTGGCAGGTTGGCAGCGTTCCGCAGCCAGTTGGCAGCTACCATTAGGAAATTGACAAAAGTTTACAGTTGTTTTGGGCATAACCCCTGAATGCCTTCACGGATTTGGCTGAAGTTTGTTGTGTACATTTCCTATATACCTATGCTTTAAAATTTACTTGTCACCGATAGTTTTTGTCATAATTGGTTTCAAACCCACTTGCACACTGCGTCAGTGGCCTTCGAAGAGCGGTACATCCGACTTGTTCTTTCTCTTTTTAATTTTTTGCTTTTTTATCAACTTTTGATTCTTGTTGATTTTTTGTTTATTTTTTCCTTTTTCGCTCCTTCTTTTTTGCTCTTCACTCTTGGCTTGTAATTTCGTGTTTACTTCTTCCTTGCACTTTTTCGTTTTTTATTCTTAAGTTTTTTTTCTTTTCTTCCTTCTTATTTTCTATTTTTTATCCCTTGTTTGTTAGTTCTTTTATCTTTTGTTTTCTTGTTTTCTTCATGTCTGTTTTCAACATCTTTGTTTCTCTCCTGGTCTATTCTGTCTTTCAGCAAGTCTTTCATTCTATATTTTCTACCTTCTTTTTCAGTCTTGCATATTCTCTTACTTTTTTATCTTTTTTTTCTTTATCATGGATCGTTCCTTCATTTTGTCTTTCATTTTTTCTGTCTTTGTTTGCTTCTCACATTTTTTTTCTTTTCCTTGTTTTTTCTATCTTGTTTGTTTATCTCTTTTAGTTTTCATTTATTCCCTCTTCTTACTCTTATCGACTCACGTCAGTGAGGCCATTCTGATCGGCCGTGCATCTGTCTATCCGTGTGCACAATAACTTTTCAGATGAAAGGGCTAACGGACTGAAATTTTTTCTGGACATATTTTTGAACGAATCTAGGTTCAATTCGAAGGTGTTCCTTGTGGGCCTAGTACAAGCCGAGCAGGCAATCCAAAATGTCGACAACCATGTGAAAATAGCGATATTCGGAAAGCTCTGGAACGCATTGACAAATTCGCCTGAACTTTTGTTTTCGCTGTGCTATTATGGTATGCCACAAGACTCAAACATCGACAGTTTTTGCTATAAGCAGTTCCAGGTCAAATGGTAACAATCGCATAAATTTGTTGTTGTCATAACTCCAGAACGCCTTGACGGATTTTTCTGACTTTTGTGGGAATAATGCCTCTACGGCATGCTACAAAATTTTATGGCATCAATAGGTTTTTATCATATGCAGGCCCCGTTCCACTAGCACCAGTTGTATAAAGTTGTTTTTGGCATAATTCATGACCGTTTTGTTGAATGCTTCGCAAATCTTTTGCACTACGCACTGGGCTATGTAAGGCTACGATCCGGAAAAAATGACAAAAATATAAATTTCAAGTTTTTTGCAGGATGTTTTTCTAACTTCTTCAAGTTTTGAAATTCTTTAGTAAACGTTACGTTTACTTTTTAAAATATGCTTCCAATCATGTGCTATTTTTAGTACAGCGATTTAGCCAGAAGTATTTATCGGCTGATTGTGCTCTTGCTGTGCTGCATGCTTTTTCGCAATGTTCGTGGAACATCTTATGAAACGCGGTGTTCAACTGAACAGTGTTCCACAATCGGCTTACAGGACGAACACATTATCAGTCCACATTGAGCTTATTTTCCAAATTTGGTTGCAAGCGCTTTGCTAGATCGGGAGAAATTCGTGGAAAAGCTTCTTCAACGCGTGAGTGAAACATGCTCTAGAACGCAGTGTTTCATGGAACAATGTCGCAAAGTGATATATACATTTTCAACCAAAATCGAGTTTACGCTCCAAATTTAGTTAAAATCGGTTTGCTAAATGAGAAGAAATTTGCCGAAATGATAATTAAACGCAAGCGTGGATCATGTTCTAGAAAATAGTGCTCTACGAATCGTTGTTCCAAAGTCGTCATATGCGAAAGTCACAACCGCGGCCTACAGGAGCTTATGTTCGAAATTTGGTTGAAATTGGTTCACTAGATAAGGAGATACTACTAAAACGAACGAACGATCGAACGGACATACGAACCACCAAACTATGCAGGATGTCTTGTGATGGGCACAAGCATGTAACAATCAAACGAGTCTACGAAAAAATCCGGCATATTAGGTTTACTAAATATTCGTCGTGATCAGCTAAAAAAATAGTTACAACAAAGATTTCAAAGAGATAGTTCATCAAAAGTGTGCGTGCCACGCACCAAGTAGGTTATCTTCAAACTCAAATTGCAAAAAAACGCACATCAAAAAATTCAACGAGTCCAAAAAAAGTTTCTCGGTCGATAAATTCCCTTGAATCTGATATATATATATATAGAAACAAAATTGCTAGAGCAAATTTTGAAAAAATCGACCAAATATCCATTTTTACCGTGTAAAAAGTCGAACCAAATCGAAAAATTACGAGACGTTTTTATCACTAGTTTCTCTACAATGAAGGGTGAGCCACGAAACTTTGCAGCATGATTGAACATTACCAACCACATGTTGGTGCATGAGCACAAGGAAGCCGGTTTCCTCCTTCGCATGTGGCGTGACACCAAACGAAGCCACGCACAACGTCGAAAAAGTGCTCGAATTTTGGCAGAGTAGGGTTAACGGAAATTGCTCGTTCTTTCAACTGGAGCACTTTCAGCGGAAAGTGTCTGGAGAGACTTTAATCCGGATAGACCTATTATCTTCTGAGAAAGTGGCGTCCAAATCGACAACAGGCCGAATCCTGGCTCCTGTGCAAGGACTTCCCTGGCTAAAAAACTGCGTCTTAACACCTAACCACCGTGGATAAGGGAGGCAGTTAAATAATTCTTCATATAGAGAAGAGTCCTAGCTAAGAACACATGTGAAGTTTTGGTGTTGCGAAAGGCGAGTGTCCCAAAACAATCGGCGGCCAGAGCTATGGTCAGCCTTATCCAACTTCCCTCAATATCTAAGATAGCCTTTCCCGACTCCAGGATGCCACACTCCACAATATCAAAAACCTTATGTTTTATGAAGCATAAATTTTTGTTTTCCAAATATTTGCTGAATAAATGTGATTTTCCAAAACAAAATTTGTGCATACACATTTCTGACAGACCGTCTACGCAGACGATTTGTGGTTTCACACAATTATGGTAAGATTAAACTCATGACACTGCAGCAGCAGCAAGCGTATCATTTGTTTGCACAACGTGTGTTGAACCCCGCCAAGTTCATTTTGTGACTAGGTAGCCAGCGGCCCACATTTGCCCCATTTTTCTTAATTTTCCAGCTTTTTAACATTGTCACTGAAACGGAATTCATAACAATTTAACGTCAAGAGGATAGTTCAATTTCTGCATAATTTAAGCACAAAAGAAGAAAATTCGTCAAATGTTACTCTTTTGCCCACCATAGAATTAGCACAGAACCAATGTCGGAGACCCCTTAATATCGCAACCCACGGAGTTGAAACTCTAATTTGAGAGTGCCAATCGACGACGCAACAACTGGAGACTCGAATGGAAGAGTGCCAATCGACGAAGCAACAAGTGAAGACTCAAATGGAAGAGTGCCAATCGATGACACAACTACTGGATACGCAGAAGAAAGAGTGCCAATCGACGAAGCAACAAATGGAGACTCGAATGGAAGAGCGCCAATTGACGACACTTCTACTGGAAACTCAGATTACCGAAATCCGGCGAAAGTAAGTGGGACGACATATTTATACAGCTCTAACATATTTATTGAGCATATCTAGTAGCACACGCAGCGCCTTCCACCACACACAGTCGCTTATCGGTGGTGGCTGCCCACACACTGCGACAATGTTATACTCGAAGCTTCGGCCCAAAATTTCCCAAACCCACTTCACAAACCAGTTAATATGTTTTCGCAAGCCTCTTAGGGTTCTTTCGTTCTTTAGAGTTTTTAAAACCAATTTCAGTCCCCTCCATGTTTTGTTTTGGGATGAACAAATCGTGATAGATTCGGAAATTCGAAAAGAACGATGAGACCCTAAATTTGGGATATCACTTCACGCATGAAATTTCAACTCGAATTATTGAACAATTTTAATAAAACATCTTTTCACATCTAAAAATGTCTGTGGCCTGCCTGACGATTGTATGTGTCACTCGCAGCAGCCGTCTGCGTATTTTACGTGAAACATCTGTGCGGAATATTGAAACGCGTCTTTCTCATTGGCATTTCAACCGATCAAAATGATTACAAACTTTTTCGGATTTAAAAAATGCGCTTTGATTTTATTCTTTGCAGATATCAAAGTATTGCCTTTTTCTGACCACACGGCGTAATTATATATACTGAAATTGCACGTGTGAATCTCACAATTTTTCGTCTTCACCCGCATTAACACATCCGATTGCGAGCACACAATCGATTGCCCTAGAGCTAGTTGCAAAGTCTTGAAGACGTGCTTAAATGAGTTTTTCTAGCACATTGCATGGTGAGCTGCGTCAGACCAGCAAAACGTAAAATTGCCTCCCCCCCCCCCGAAAAATTACTGCCCATATCTCGACCATCAGGCGTTGGATCAGAAACCATCAACGCTATAAAATAAACTTTTTGCGATAGGAGTATAACACAGCATCGAGAGCGCAAACTTTAAATTTTCAACTGTTGCAAGCAAAAATTGGAAGATAGAAAAAGCGCATTTTTGACGTGGAGCATCTGCGTCACATTGGTTTTACAGTTTTAACACATAAAAGTACCTTTTCCGTCACTCCTTCCATTCGTCAGGTCCGGCACACTCATTCGGTTGGTTCATTCCAATTTGCCTGCTTCACTCACGAACGCAGGTTGCCTTTTCCAAGGCTGAGCTTTGGACACTTTCGACACAAAGTTGTAAACGACGCATTTTTTCGTGGGAGCAAGCGATGTCGAACACAAAAAAGACGCAAAAACCGACGCCGTTTATCGTCGTAAGCTTCTTGCCGGTAGCACTGGAATGGGCGCGCTTAAACGCGTAGTTCTTTTCTGAACGAAATTGCAAAGTTTTTGCGGAGAACGACGGGAATGGTAAAAGTTGTGTCTAGACAAAGCGAATTCGACTATAACTTTAGTAGAATATGCAACCGCGTGCGCTGATTTTTTTGCGGAGCAACTTACGCACCAATCCCAAACATCTTGAAGTGCCAGCAAGGACATTGACGACTTAAAAATTTTTAAGAATGCTGTCGTTTTAATTTTTTGCGGGTGCCCAAGAATGCAACTTCGACAAGTGTTGAAATAACAGTGATTTCTTTTAAAAATCATGCTTCACGTTTTAGCTTCATTGTCTCGTACAACTTTGGCATCCATTGAAAGTTTCAACTTGATTTTTTCGACATCTAAAACATGTTAAGTACTTAGCATAGCATTATTTTCTATCACACATATAATTTAAAAAAAAATCAACTATAATAAAAACCCATGGACATGACTGACCACGTCAAATAAAGTACAGTCTAGGTCGTTACGTCATCAACTTGTTCACAAAGAATTTTTCTTGAGTAAAAGTGCACGAATAAAAAGCAAAAAACCTACTTATTTTCGGTCGAAAATAACATAAAACTTTCAAATTTTCAGTAAAAAGATTAACTTTTCAAATTTTTTTAGCAAGTTTGCCAAACAAGCTAAATTAGCTGATTAGGTCTGTGATACACTGCCTAAAAAATTTGCTATCATGTACTCATCACTAAAGCGCAGACGTGTTAAAGCGATAAAAACCGCAATTGTTCAAATTTGACAAACATTACTAAGTTGTCGTCAAGCTTATCTAGCTTTAATTCTTGAATTTTCCATTAAATTTTGTCTAAACTTGTGAAAAATTTTTATAAAACGTTATCGTTGGTTCAAAGTTTTAAAATTTCAGAATTATAAACTTTTGAAAATTTGTTATATTATACAAGCAGTTTATAATATTTTGTTTAGATGGTTTTAGGCCCTTAAACGTCGAAGAGCCCTTTGCGATTTTTCGTGTCTGTCCGATCGTTGAACTTTTTTGCCTACTCCAATTGACCAAATTCAAATTATAAAAAAAAAAACAAGTTTTCATTTGTTAAACAACATAATCCACAAACCGGCTGAAACAAAAATTTCTGATCTATGCAAACTAAAACGCATGACACTCCAAAGTAATGTTTTACATTCAAAACACAAAAGATAGCAGAGAAATAAAAACTTATATTAGAAAATTCGATGAAATTCTTAAA
>JAQGBB010000438.1:0-19670 GCA_034691745.1 Prismatolaimus dolichurus
CCTCCTTTTCTCTGTTGCTTCAAAAATTTATGTGCTGGTGTTTTTTGTGAAACGGCAGGATGCCTTTTCGGCTTTGCTAATTTACTTGTTGTCAGACATACGCACATTTTCTTTAAACAGAGTTGCATTTCAGAAACAACCAAGCTTGGCGCTGGTGTTCACGGTTACGTCAGTGAAGGAACACTCCGGCTGCCAGCGAAAACGCAAAATCACAGCATAAGAGTAGCCGTAAAGTCTCCGCATCGTCAGCTTGCAATAGCGTTGCCACACTCCGGAGAGCATATTGGACAAAGGCCGAGATCATCTGGATCTAGAGCCGCAGATAGTGGCGAACGGTGCATGAATATAATCGATAATAAGATCAAGATTCTTTGTCGGATCGGTCGAGTGAATAACCCGAACGTGATCGCGTTCTTCGGAGTCTTCCGTCACGTCCTGCCAAAAAATGAGGGTATTGTCTTTCCGGATGACTTCTAAATTTGGACTTCTTTTTACTAACTAAATGCTACTGTAGTATAACTATAAAATTTGAGGAGAAACGCTTCATACTGTTGTCGAATACTGCAAGTACGGATCGTTACTGGAATTTCTCCATTGAGCGGAACTCGTGGACGACGTAGAGACGCAGAATATGACGTCAGAGTTGGAAACTCAAATGGCCGACAATCTCAGATATCAACCAGATGATTCAAAAACAACGTCGAACGGATACAGCACCGCAAGCGTGTATTCAAAAGTGAGAACAGTAGATCACGTGACGTACATAGTTTTGAACCTACTTCATTTGATGACCGATTAGTCAGGGCTGGAATTTTTTTTATCAGCCATATCGCATATCTCAAGTTTTTCGTCTCACCATTGGCGACTTGCTTTCTTACACCTATCAGACGACCAACGGAATGCACTATCTGACGTCGAGAAACGTACGAGGGTATTTAGAAAGCCGGATATATTGAGAACAAATGACACCTACCCACGGCGCACCGTTTGAACTGGGTGCCTTTCTTCGAGGCCAGCCAGACGCGATCTAATAAAATTTTTACGTTTTTTAGATAATTCACGGCGATCTGGCAACGAGAAATCTTCTGGTCGATGTGAATCACGTTATCAAAATCGTTGACTTTGGTCTATCCTACGACGAACCATTCTACCGTAATCGAGAGGTAATTTACAGAGTTTCTTCGGGTGGTACACAACTGACGTCAGCTCGGAGTGGTGAGCGGGAGGGTGGGCTAAAACTGCCGAACTCTGACGAGGGGTGGGAGGGTAGGGTCGAAAAAACTTGCATCAGGCGAGATGGGGTGGGGACAAAAAACATTAACCAAAGTTAACCCCCATTGGCCGAATTTGCCCCAAAATATGATTAGTTTTCCTAATTTTTCCTTAATTTGTCATACATCTCAAAAGCTCTATGGCCGTTTGGAGGGGTAAAAATTGTTGCCTTGCTTTGTCTCATCCCGCATTGGAACACGATCACAGAAATCTCGAAGCATCTGAATGATGATGAGGAGAAGGGTAAGAACGAAATTGACGTCAGCTAGGGGATGAATCGGTTTGAAACCGGTGATAACTGACAATAGGGAGTTGGGGTGGGCCAAAATTTCCAATTTTGAGCTGACGTCAGTTGTGTACAGTCTTTTCGCGTTTTCTTTGACACTTATCCGTCCAATTTCAGGTACCCGTTCCGGCAAAGTGGACTTCAATTGAAGTGCTTCGAGGGCACGCATGCTCTTCGAAAGCTGACGTGTAAATCAATGTGTGAAAGTGCTGCACTCTGATAAATGTTTTGTTCCGGTCGACACAATTTTTATAGTTGGAGCTTCGGCGTTGTGCTTTTCGAGATTTTCTCACTGGGCCAAGAACCGTACGCGCAGACGCCTGCTCGCATGCTCAACGCTTTTCATCGTCGAAAAGATTCGCTCAAGATGCCATCGTACACGCCTTCTGAGATGTAAAGTTCCTGTTTGCGAAAACGCGGTTTTCAACTCCGCTATCTGGTTGTGCTGATTACCCGACCTTCCAAATCCGACTTCTCCCAACATCCGTTCAGAGTTGACGGGCGTTCAGGAGATCACAGAATAGTATGTCGCATAGGAAAGTCGCGGAGGACCTGAGTGTTCTAAGGTATCCCAGTGATGCTTCAGGCTGTTCCAAAACATTTCGCGAAACCTCCTAAAAGTTTTTGTCAGAGATAGTATACGTTCTTTCTCGGCTACGCAGATTTATTTGTTTCCAGAAATCAGCTTGCTATGGCCTGTCTCGATCATGATCAGCTGCAGCGTCCAACGTTCTATCGGTGCAAGAAAACTATTCGCCGTCTACTTCGAAGAGACTACCCCGTGGTGATACTATAGCCACCAAAGCAATAGCGTAACCGATGTGTTCTATATTTATAGCTGCATGCAACAACTGAGCACAAGCTGCGCCTTGCGGCTGCTGAGAGGTTGCAACATTTCGAGCTACTACAAAGTGCGCTACATGACTTCAATGTTGATGATTCAGCAGCGCGATAAAAGCTCAAGCGTTGCTGGGATTTGTCAAATACTGATAGAAACTGCTCACAGGTCTGATTAAATGGAGCTAGATATATTATGACTTATCGGTCACGTTTTCAAATCTGTCGCAGCGCTGCCTCGATTTTGTGTGCTGTTCCACGTTCAAGTTCTTAACATGTGGCTATAGCCCGTTCTGTTGAACGCACTTTCGCTCGCCCGCGCTCATCGCGTGCAGAAGAAACAGCTTCGGCATGTAGACGACCGCCTCGACGAGGCCGATGAAGCCAGCTCCGAGCCAAAGGCCGATGATGCCGCCAAGGCTCGATGCCAACATTGCGATGTCGAACATGAACTCCTCCTGAACGTGCGAGTAGAAGAAGCGGCGAAGCCGATAGGCGACCGTCGTCGCGCCGTTCGCAACCGCCGCCACTGATTGGCACTCCACCGAAATCACGTTAAAGATGTCGTCTTCGCACGACGGCAGGCACTCTTCTTTGCACACTTTCTGCTCCTTGGTGGTGGTGAGAAGCGAGCAAAGCACGACAGATTCGCGCTTGAATTGATCACATCGGGGATGTACAACTCCCAACTGACAGGCGTGCAATTGCACTTTGCCACCGTCTCCGCTACGCGACAACGACCGATGCACTCGAGAAAGGGCTGACCAGCGTTACACGGTCGAAGCTTCTTTGACTTCAGCGTTATACGTTGAACGAGATCGAGCTCGACCTCGGTGCATCGATTGAACGGCGCGAGCACATAGTCGGAGCTGATATCGGTCATGATCGGTGAATCGTCGACTGTGACGTAGGCGTAGTGGTTTCGCTCGAAGACACTCATGCTTGTCGCTGGCAGAAGCCGATGAGGATAGAACTTAATCTCAAACTTTTCGGCCGAGTTGTTGAAGCGCATGACATGCGCTATGTCCCAGCACACAAGGTCAGTCTCGTCGGCGGTTCGCGGTGGAACGCCGAACCACGTGAGCGGTGCAGTCGAGCAGAGGTCACGTGACCTACGACTTCCGGTCGTCGAGAAGACGACGCTGACGTGCATGCGCTTGCAGAAAAGGAAGGCAAGCGCTTTCGCAAGCTGCCTTGAACCGATGCCCGAGTCCCTGATACGAGTGTAGAACGCAGTGGAAACGGCCGAAGCGCTGACGGCAACTGCCTGGACCTGTATTGATTGGCCATTTTCAAGGGCGACGTACATCGCTATTACCCTGGCGGCAGCCAAAATGTGATCAGAAAATGTCGCGAAAATCGTGTCGATGTCCCCTTTGATGCACGCGTCGGTGCGCATGCAGTTCGCAAAGGTGGCGAACTGCTCGTCGTCTTCGAGCGAACCGAAGTTGCGAATCGGCAGCTCACTCGTGTCGACCTCGACGCAGAACGACGCACCGTTGAAGCTCATCGTTTTATTGCGCTCTACATTCATTGTGCTGAACGTTTGTTCATCCAGGTAGCCGCTCACAGGCGTCGCGCAGTCGCGAATCGTGATGTAGGTACCGCCGATGAGGAGCACAGACCAGAAGATCGTCTCGATCCAGTGCGCAGAGCGTAGGATTTGCCCAAATCCGGCGACGCTTGTGACCTCGGCGAAGTGCTTGATGCCGTCGACGAAATAGGCTGAAAACTTCATCGCCGAGCGTTTTCATCACCTTCGAGCAGAACTTGCACTCGCCTTTCGAGTCACATTTTTTAATCTTTCAAAAGTGACTTCTGTGGACATTTTCCATGTGACTCGAAAAGAGCCCGATTATCAATCAATCTGAAAGCGGCAAATGTACTTTTTGCCTGCTAGTACCAGAGCTGTGTAACACGAAACGGTGAGGAACAAATACAAATAGCCGTTGTCACGTCGACAAGAACTGCGAGAAAGTCGTTGTTTGTTCATAGCGCGCCGATTTCATTAAGCAGAGTTGCTCCCATCCACCCACGATAAAAAATCCCACTCAGTCCCTTTTTTGAGGCACTACCCTCGTCAGTAAAAATTGTTTCAAAACAAGCTCTTTCTCGACAGTCCCTTACATACTATAACGTATTACAAATTGAGAAACGGCTTACTCATCGCACGCACTTTCGTTGACAACTTACGCTAATTGCATGCTCATATTGCACGGCGCCCGTAAACTCCCACGCGTTCTTCACTTCCGCCGTCTGGTAGAATCCAAGCACCTCAAACGGTCATCGATCAGCGGTCATCAACGGCAACCGCCAGTACCAGATTCGATGTGCGTTCCAAACGAGCGTATCGTCGCCGACAGGCGACCCGACGAATACCAAAGCCACGGGCTGCAGCAAGCAGTGCCTCAGAGATCGCGCTGAATCGATAGGGCGCATGATGGCCAATTCGTCACTGCAGCTGATCAAGGGAAACAAAAGAGGCATTTCTGATTAGTTTGAAGCTCCTTTGATTTGAACGCGAATTTATGTATAGAACATTAAAAAGTGCTACTTCATAGTGTTATATTAGTCACATAAAAACTGTTCGTTTACTAGCTTTAAAGATTAGTTAGCTGAATAATCAAGGAAATCTTTTGGACTAAGTTTACTAGCTGTGCTGAAAGTTAGAAAATAAACGGTTAAGCAGCGATTGTTGGAACAAAGTCGAAAAATTAGACATAATATATGACTGAGTTTTCAAAGAGGACGTTCTCGCAGGTTCACCCAAACGCCATTTGAAGGCTTTAGAATGAGTTCCATCGACGGTCGCATCTCGTCAACCTCTTGCGTTGACTCGATGTCGAAGCTTCGCAGAAGTTGGCACATTATCGCTTTCTCTTCGAGCATCGCAAATTTCTGACCTACAAAACGGGGCATGCGAAACAGCTTTTTTGCATCCTGCCTAGAGCGCACAGCGCGCAAGAAAAGAGATGGCCAACTGGTCATCCTGAGATTATGCCACTATCCCACCTGTCCCCCTTATCACCCCTATCCCTCTGCCAAAAAAGTTAATGGACAGTGTGAGCAAGTTGTTCATGGTAGACTCAAACCTGCCAATGGTATGAAGACGTGGAGACTTCGCCCCCCCCCCCCGCACAAACATTAGTTTTACGCATTTGTCTCTCTTGCTTCACAAAATTCTGCGCCCGTCTTTTTTTGCCATAGGCAGGATGCACTTCGACTTTCAGCCGGTCCAGTTGTTCCCAACCAATCTATAAGTGCCAAAGATAAACCGATGCAGTTTCTTGGGCCTGCCGAGAACGGAGTAAACGCAAACGGATGTCGGTCGACGCTATTCTCGGGCAAGAATCTGTCCGGATCGTAGTTGAGCGGATTTGGAAAATAGCGCTGATCGCGATGTAAACCCATCATCGGGATGTAGAGCGTTAGACCCGCCGGAAGCGTGTATTACCTTGAAGAAGAAAACTGTTTTAAAAAGTGCAGTTACATTGACGTGCATATATGACGTCACGTCATAAAAGGCAAACTGATCTACGATATCTGAATCCATAGTTTTGCTATTAAGCGGTGCCGCAAAGTGAAGTTTTCCTCTGGTAGTTCGAAAACATGACGTCACTGCTTTAGAAAAGCTGTATCTAATGGGCAGTTTTAAACTGAAGTTACGTGACAAATAAAAACAACGTGATTGAATGACGTCATATGTGTGCGTACACATTGCCTGTCACTTGTTACCGACTTCGACGGCTTCCTTCAACTTTCGGCCAATAAACGGAACCGATGGGTAAATCCGCTGCGATTCCTATGCGTAGCTAAAGCAATGGTAGAACACTCTCGCTTGAGTCAATCCGTTTTCGGTTACTTTTAAAGCGCATTCAAGGTATCGCATTGCATTCAGATCATCTATCGTTGGCATTCTCGCTTCCTGACCGGCGCCAATTATCTCCTCAATTTCTTGCCGAAGACGAGCTTGAATTTCTGGATGTTTCCCGATGAGATAAACGGCCCACATCAGTCCAGCTGTGGTCGTGTCGTGTCCCTGCGAAAAAGCACTCGAAGAAACCACAAAACATATTTGATTGCGAAAAAGACCTCGAACATGAACGTGTCCACTTCTTCGCGAATCCCTTCGCGGTCGATCTCGCCGTTGTGCTTCATCTCGAGCAGGAGATCGAGGAAAGCGAGACGCTTTTTTCTCTTGTCGCCAGCGACGAATTCCATTCCACGTTCGCTAATAACCTGTAGCGACAGATCAATTGAAGGAGCATGAATTTGAAAGGAGGTTGCACCAAAGATTTCCGGTGCTGAAATGTGATCGGTCAAAAAAAATTTTAGACGAAGTGTGATTGGTTCGATTTTGAAGTAGCTTGCAACGCTTACCGTTTCACTATTATCTAAAGTTACTTATACCCTTTCAGTGAATTCGTGCATGATTCGAAGCGCACGCTTTGCACGTTTTCCAGGTGTTAACCGCCAATAGACGATATTGGGCCAAAGCCAGAATTTAACGCTTCTTTCAACCACTAGCTGAGCAAATCTAAAGTTAATTGAAAAGATTTATGAAACTTGTCTGAGCGGAAACCAAGAGCGCACTCCGAAAGGGCTGCCACGTAGGGCGACATCGTTCTTTGTGCATTGATTTGTATACCCATTGATGTCTCTAAAATTGCAATCGCAGGTAAATTTTACACTTAGACTTTTATTTGAATTATTTATTTTGTTTTTATTATATATTTTATTTTATTTAAATTAAACATTTATTTTATTTAAATTAAATATTTATTTTATTTAAATTAAATATTTATTTTATTTTAATTATTAATTTTATTTTAAGTACTCATTTTATTTTAATTATTCATCTTATTTTAATTATTCATCTTATTTTAATTATTCATCTTACTTTAATTATTCATCTTATTTTAATTATTCATTTTATTTTAATTATTCATCTTATTTCAATTCATTAGTTATTTTATTTATTTATTTTAATTACCTATTTTATTTTAATTATATAGTTTTGACGTTTTATCAAATTGGCGATCTCACGCACCACAAATGATGTCCAGCGTGCACTTCTTGATATGGTCGCAAATATCGAGTGCTTGAACGTCACCATTCTTTGCCCTCGGGCTACTCTCCTTCAACGTAGCAACAAGCGTCGACACTTGCTCGTTGAAGACAGCGACAAAATCGCGAAGAATTTGAAAATGAAACGTCGGCGTTAGCAGTTTTCGACGGTGAAGCCACTTAGGACCCGTGCTTTTATGATAAAAAATATGTAATTATGATAAAAAATTTTCATTAAAAAAATCACCTGATGAGGAGGCCATCGCCAAGCCACGGTTTCACCATATTGTAATCGCCTGACTTGTCTATGTTGACGGTGCTTTGACAGATTTTCTGTTGCAAAAATCTATGGTGCTCTATTCACTATGGGATCACAATGTTTGGATCATCCCGGCTTGCATACCTCGACATGCTCGGCTCGAGTGATATAAACGCTGTGAAAGCCTGGCGCAAACTGGATCCGCATCGGCGATCCGTACGTGAGAATCCAGCTAAGTGTTTTTGCAGTCAATTCTACGCGAATGAATTGCTTGCTTGAATCGTACTAGTGCTTGATTGGTACTGTGCAGTAAACGGCAACATCGTTGCCCTTCCCTATCTTTAACATAAAAATATTGTTTGCGAAACACGATATCCCATTTTGCATGGACATCTGAACTAATAATTAATGTTTTAGTAACATACTTAAAAATTAATTTAATTTGTTAAAACAAATAAATAAATTTGTGGACAATTTCGGGGCGAAATTCGGCGGCTTTTCTCACAATATTTTTTAACCAGTTGATGGTCGCAGGTTACATTGGAGACCTCACAGCTTCTATTTTACAAGCCATCTCGTGGAACGAAATCTGCTTAAAAACTGCTTCAAAATAACCAATTTTAGCTTAAAAACTTTTTTGCTTTGAGAAAATCATACTTTTGATTGATGCATAAATTAAAATTCTAATTAAAAAAGTGAGTTTTTGAATTACTGCCACTTGCTGTACACGGCATTTGCTGAAAATAATTACAAAATATTTTTGCTGGACGTATCCGAGCTCTAAAGCTCGAGATTTTCGAGCTGACTTTTTATTACTTTCAATTTTTGCCATTTTTCAAACGCCGGCAGAAAGCGAAAGTAGGTGTCCCTATCGCTGGTGAACGAAAACGAACGCAGACATCGCAAACTCGGGGTCTCGAGGTTTCACTTTTCGCTGGGTCAACGCGCTTTTTGCAAGTGCATCGAGCGGCCGAGCTTTGCTTCAAAAACTCTCACCTTTTAATTAAAATATTAATTTATGCATCAATGAAAAGTATGATTTTCTCAATGCGAAAAATAAGTTTTTTAAAGCTAAAATGGGTAATTCTGAAGCGCTTTCAAAGCAGATTTCGTTCCAAAAGATAGCTTTTTCGGCACGAATTTCAAAATCGAAACTGTGAGGTCTAAGATATAACCTAAGATCATCAACTGGTTAATCCCTTTCTGATTATTTAAGCAGACTACGCTCAACTACAAACCTGGTATTGTCGAAGGCACTTCAAAATAGTTTCCGAAGAAAAACACCTTTGGTGGTCCAGGAATATTTCTAATGTGTTTGTAGCCAGGCGGAAATAGCAGCCGCAATAGCAAAGTAACGAAAGCAATCCCCAATATACCGGTTATATACCAAAATAGCGTCGAGTAGCATCACGTGGTTGTCGCTAAAATTCAAGCAGATTTGCACAAAGTTCGAGATGTGTGGAGATATCAAGAGACCATCGAGTTAGCAATCAAACTGTAGCTTAGAGGCCCACAAAGGCCAAAAACACGTGTACCCAAAAATTAGCTAATAAAGCGACTGTGACGCTCTGCCTGCATGCCGCTCTGGTAGTTGTCACTGACAGACGAAACACAAACGACGGCTTATCGCTCTGTACAAACTTATTCAAATGTCTGCATCCCAGTCTTTCTGCAAACAGTAAACAACTTGCTCGCACCGCCGTGCGGTTGTCGTTTTGGCGAAACAGGACGCAGATCGTTTAACAAGCGAGGTTGCGAACACAAGTGACATATAGATAATGCACGTGTGCTCAAAATGCGTAGACCAGTCACCAAATTAGAAGAATTTTGTGTAGCGTGTTCCATAAATCCCATCAGATTACGGTAGATTCCGATGACAGTACTGCTCTAGGCTCCCTGTAAAGTCATTACCAACAAATTCCAAACAGTCAAGACAGTTCTATCGACTTATGGGCCGCGCGACACAATTTGACGTCAACATATGAGGTCACGCAAAAAGTTGACTTTCGGGTACACAATTGGAGGCGTCAAATTTTTAGGCCCACTTAAACGTAACGTGCTAGATGACGTCATCTGAATGGAACCCTGAGAGTCTGCGGCAGGTACAATTCCAATAACCTGAGTCGTTGTGCGCAACGCTGACTGCAGTGGCCGAAGTCGCTGCCACGAAAACCCACCGCGTTAGTGTTTCAGTGTGACTCGGCCTGACAAATTTATGTGTCGCCAAGCCAGCTCTTTGAATGCTTTCCTAGCATTATAGAGCTGCAAGTTCCTTGCGAAAATAGCATGGATTTATTTTTTTTTAATATTTTGTATGGTGTAGGGTTTTATTGCATCCTGCATGGAGGGCGGAACACAAGGATAGCTAAGTGGTTGCACATCGATTCTTCCCACTCCACCAAACCTCCACTCGAAAAGTCGAAAGTTAGCGGACGTCCAGGGTATATTATGTTCTAAGGTGTTCCAGAGTATTCCAGAGTGTTCCAGAAGATGTTCTAGAAAGACATCTTCCCAAAACAAAAAATTCTAAAGTTAGTGTATGATGAGAGGAAGCAGTGTCACAATGCGTTTTTAGCCTGTTTTTTCTCGCTAAGTAGACAGCGATAACGCTGTACTACACGCTGGTGAAAACCGTGGATTTGTCCTTTTGCCACATACAAAGATTGCCACGTTAGAATTTGCTTCCCGCCCACTTCGGCGCCTAGTTTTTGCCTTATGCAAAATGCCTTTTCGGCTTTGCCGATTCTACCTGTTTGAAAAATGTGTGCAAGTCCTAGAAGATTCGTACGTGTAAGTCGGCCTACGGCATGGCACGTCCGTCTTGTTCTTCACGTTACCCATGGTAAAAAGTTGAAATGATTCGATTTTGAAGAACTTCGCCGACAAAGCTGCTAACCGAGACCGATAGACCAACGGCAAGCAGAAGCCACGCCATTTGAAGCTGACGGAACCCAATCGCCACGGTTGAGCTACTTTCGCTCCGGCACTCGCCCCTCGTTTGCTCGTTCATATTTCGATCGAGAATGGCTCGTGTGAATGGAATTTCGTCGTCGATTTCGTGTACAAGCTTGGCCGTCGTCTCCTTGCGGATCGCGTACGTGAGCACAAGAATGGGACTGCTCTCGTCGCGAACGCTGAGAAACCCCGACAGTTTGCCTTGGCGCAAAGAATCTCCGTTTCGCTAGTGTCGGACGCGTAGACATGCTTGGGATTGTCCATGATCGTCCTCACGACATCCTTCGCGTCTAGGATGATAACGGCGGGACTTTTTTTAAGACTCGCGTTTAGGAGCCGAAATTGGGGATCCTCCGGATTTGGCGAACTTGCTTGCCGGAGCAGAACGAGTTCTTCTGTTTTGCGCTCAGACGGAAGCCGTTATGAGGATAGCATGAGGGAGGGTGGAGAAGTCGGAGAAGGAAATTTTGGTTTCAACACCATCCTGTCTGTCATCAGCGCAGTGAAGACGGTTGAAATTATTAGCAGGGCAGAGCCAGACGCTGGCCAGGAGCTTAGCATAAGCATTTACGAATACGAATAGTTCGTCACTATAAATTATACATTTTAAATGTCTTTACAACATAAAACCCATGATGTCGACTTAATGAATTTATGCGTGCTCATGGAGCGGCTGAAAACCGAAGTGCATCTGCCTATGGCAAAAAAACACGAGTGCAGAAGTTTTCGAAGCAAGAGAGAAATGGAAGCCACAGTTAGTCCATGTACTACGTTTATCCTCGCTCTTCTGTAGATTGAAAAACAAAGTTTTGTTTGAGCTGAGCTTTGCCTCCGAACCCCATACCACTGACAAGTTGGTACATACCATTGGCAAGTTGTTCACACCGTCCGCTAACTTTTGCTGGCTGTGGGACTAGGACGATACGCAGGAGGATAAGTGGGGATAGGGGGACGCCTTAAGGCCCGTCAGCCGGGCGAAGAAGCCGTCATCTATGAGCCTTCAAACCGGCTTCGGACCGAAATCCGAACCGCAGTCGAACCTGAACCCCCAAGTTTGGAGTCGAAGCCGACCCAACCCGAGCCGTAATAAAATGCTACCTGAACGTCACCTCTAACTATGGACACTGTGGAACGATGGATCAAACGCATCTCCCGCCATATTTTAAGGAAATACAAGACAAACATGGCAACACCTTAGGTTCAGATTTGCCCAAGACGACCATCAGATGAAAGGGTGGAAGAGTTGTGGGCATGTCTTTATGATTGGATACCGATGAAAGTATTTCGTTGCCTGCATCGGACGCACAATTGACAACATAGCAGTAGAGAATCGAAACCACACACTGCGAGAACAAGAAGATCACAATTAGAGACAGGCAAAATATACGATTATGCGATTGCGTAATTTTCTGCATAATTTAAACTTTTCGGCGCTTCCGCATAATCCCGCATGATTTGGCATTTTTAAAACTCGCCGCAAGATCCCATGAAATTCTGCATTTTTTAAATATCTCACGCAGGAAACAGGTCGGCCCGCTTACGCACAAACACCAACGTCGTGACGACAGATGGCGCTTTAGTAAACACTCTATTCCCGGGCAGATTTTTGATTGGTTCCCTAGCGCATGACCAGTCAATCAAAATGGCTGACGCAATATTCCACTGCTTCCCACAATGTGTGATCTGTACTTCCAATATTAGTATAACAGCCCAGAGGTAGCAAATTGCTAGTTGTGAGTTGTGTGAGTTCGCGCGCTACGATAGCAGATTGACAGCATAGAAGGTTTTTGAAGAGCCTACCAGCCGATTCAAGCCACTCAGGTAGTGAGGAATAGATCTAGTGAAGAACTGTGGAAATGCTTACTGAATCGAAAGAAAGTCTTGTTCTCCAATCCATAATTTAAACGAATGGATGTGAACCGTTTGGCAGCCGTGGGCTCCTTGTTTTGCGATTGAACTCCACTGTGTCCAATCTTCCTAGCAAATTAAGAAAATTATTTGGACAAAAGTTAGCGGACCGCCAGAGGAGTACAGGACGAATCAGCGTGTACAAATACGATGCATTACCGGCGAAACTAAAACGTGTTTCTTATACACGTCTGTTTCACTTATGGTTGGTTCTGAACACAAATTGGAGTCGTCGCTTTTTCCGAAAAAGTATCACAACTTTTGACAAATTTTTGTCAAACTAGCGGAAATGTTTGTGTAGAATAAGGCGATCTAGTCGAAAACAACGTTGTGTGTGATTATGTTTATACTTTTAATATAACAAGTAATGTACAAGGGAATGGAGTTCAGTGTCCGCTTTCGAATTTAGCGATCTTTTTTTTTAACAAAACAATTTGTTGCAAAAGCCGTTTTGTATAGAGCAAAAACAAAGAAAAAGAAATTTTTTTATTACACAAAGAACAAAACAATACAAAACAAACTTTAAAATTTGAGAAACCAAACAAAGAAATTGCTTTTTATTTTTAATCGTCAAGGGCGTTTCAAGGGTTTAAAAGATGCATCAAAGGGTGATTAGATAGATTAGATAGAAAAAATTTCGCCGCTAGCTTCATCTTGTTTCTTAGTAAACGCAGGTTTAACCTGCCTTTGAGACGCACACAGCAAAAACTTCTTTTGAAACAATACAAAAAGAAAACAAAAACAATTGAATCTAATGGGAAACTAACAATAATGAAAAATCTGTATGTTCTCGAAAAAAAGCAAAGCAGATTTTCAAAATTCTATTGAAAAACTCGCAGCTTTCGATATGACGTTCTTATTACTACACGGTCTCTAACAGACGGCCAGCGGATAGTTTGGTCGAATGAGCTCAGTTTGATTTGCAGTAAGCTCATTGGTGCAAATAAAATAACAAGTCGGACGTAACGATCCGTATTCCCACTTACATGAACAAAACATTCGAAACAAAAAACAAGTCGAACGTGCCGTTTCGTAGGCTCACCTACTCGCTCCTTTCAATTATTGCATCTTGTCTGGATCCCATAGGGCGTAACACAAGGACAGCGAACTGGTCAGATGGAAATTATTCTTCTTATTCCCTGTATTCACCATTGTCGACAGTGACTTATGCTACACGCTCAATTTACATAGGGAAAATGCTCCAGATTTTTTTACCTTGGAGACCGTTTTACCCAAATGGCTCATTTTTAACCAAATCTAGGATTCGACCCAAGCTACATGTGATAAAAGTTTCAACTTGATCTGGTTTTTTTTCCGACCACTACTTTGCAAACACCGATGGCGATTAATGCTGCGCGTTAAATTTACACAAGAAACAGTGTTCCGAATTTTCCAGTTTGTGGAACATTTGATCCAAATGGCTCATCTTCTAATCACTTCCAGGATTAGATCCAAGCTATGTATGGTGAAAATTTTCAGGACGATCGGGTTCTTCCTGCGATCGCTAGCTTGCGGACACCGACGGCGACCGCGCGCACTTTCACATGTTGAATCTACATAGAAAAAATATTCCAGATGTTCTAGTTGGAGCAGCATTCATGAAAAGTGGCCGATCTTTCAATTTGCAACAGTGCTTAGCAAGAGATATCTGCAGTGAAAAGTTCAGCCCGGTAGAATTCTTCTTGCGACCGCTAGTTAGCGGACAACCAACAAGTTGCACGTGCGTTCAATTTACATAGAAAAACATGTTCCAGATGTTCTAGTTTTGGAAACATTCAAACCCAATGGCTCGTCAAATCCAGTCAAATCTAGCACGGAACCCAGTGTACTTATTATAAAAATTTGAGGACAATCCGGTTGTTTCGCGAACGTTAGTTTGCGGACACTGACGGCAACGGCGCAAAAAGCCATCGCAATAACCTCCACTTACGTGTAAGTGAAACTAAAAAGTAGAACACTAATAAAGCAGTAAATCCAAATCTGGTTTTAGATTTGAAAGCCGACGACATTTTCGCTTCGGAAAGGATCCATCAAATTTTGAGATATGGACGGTAATAAAAAATTTGAAAGACCCTTTTGAAACCTAAACGTCGTAGGATTTCAAATGTAAAACCAGATTTGGAACCTACATCGAACTAGAAGTCTCTGGCTACCAGACCGTTCACATTCCAGCAGTGTATCTAACTACTGAATTAATGCACCATACTTTTTCACTTTTAGCTTCCCCTTAATTCTGCCCGGGAGCTAAATATGGCAGGGGCACAGTTAAAAAACGTTTTTGTGTCGATCATACTAATTCAATTTTTCCTTTCAAGCTATCATAGTTTTTCTAGTCTCAAGCACACAGAATTGAGGTCGCTCGAAACCTTTTGGGAATGGAAGACTGCATTGTTTTACCATCCGCATTCCTAGTACCGATTCGCACTGCTATTATGCAGTTGCTGCTAAAGGTGACTGCAACGTTTTTGCGAAGATAGATGTTGCTAGTTTGGCGGGGGCTACTCGTATTAGTGTCAGCGGACACAATTTGGAAAAAAAATTGTTTTTGTCTAAAAAGGCTAAAATCAAATTATGCCCTCGGGGGACTACAAGTGGAAAAGTACGGTGGTCACGTGACGTGCCTGCAAGTGAAAGCATCAGCTGTTCGATTATCAACGATTAGGCTTGTGTTCGTGAATTTCTTCTCAGACAGCCACTCTGTCCTTTAGAACATTAATCGCCGTGGCGTCCGCATTAGCTGGCGTGGCGCTTCCAGTCTTCTTTTTCCGTTCAAAGGGCTGCCTTATGAAAAACACGATAATGTGAATGAGAGCGAGAAAGCTTGCACCAAGGTAGAGACTCAAATTTCCACCCAACGAAGCGACGAACGCCTTCCCGTCCATCGTGACGTATTCGACAATTTCAACATATACGAACTTCTTGGACATCAACTTCACCGCTGTCGTCACGTTCAGAAAATCGAGCGATTGGTCAACCACAACGTCGGGACCGCTGAACATCAGAGTTTCGCAGTTTGGAGGGCACGCCTGAGTGCAGTTTTGCGTCGATTGACGTTGCGAAAGTGCGGAACGACACATCGAAGCGATTGAAGGACTAAGAAATTCCTTGTCAAGTCTAAAGGCACAACTTTCGAGCCCATCGGGCAGACTGCCGAACGGTGATATCATTTGACGAAAAAGAGGCTTACACGCACATCCGGCCACGATCGCCTCGAGACGACACCAGAAAATACAATCGGATTGTGTTCCTTTTCGCACATCCTTTACGGAACATGGGCGTCTGCGGAGATCGACCGACGTGCTTTCAGTCTCAAGCGCGAATTCGAACGTCTGCTTCTGACTGAAGTTCACGCGAAACGGTCGCTGCTGATCTGACTAAAAGAAATCAATTGTCGATCGAAGCACTTCAATTCGCCAAAGAGAAGGTACATGAAAATATCACGTGCACGAACATCATGCGCCACCATTAGCGGGTTGTCAAAACTTCGATGGCACTTTTCTCCTCAGATTGGCTAAACCGATTTCAGAGCGCAAGACGTCAAAATATCACAAAAATCGCCGATGAAAATGTCGCAGGTGTTTGACATACGGTCTTTTTGGTCTCCGGATCGGCTGAACCGATTTTCTTCTTCATGGTGCCAAAAATCGTAGAAAAATCTGGAGAATGATAAAACTTTTAAAATTGACATTTTTCGCGTGTCCATCGGTTTTATAAGCGCTCCTCTAGTCTCTCAGCATGTTGGTGTTAACGACTTTTTCACCTGGAAAAGGCCTGAAAGATCGACCTTGATTTTCTGAAGCTCGCTCGCAAGATGCTTGTACAGTGTTCGCGTATGCATCGTTAGCGTGAAGTAGTCGAACGCCGACTGGAACACAAATGGTGTAGCACCGCCGAGCCGATAGCAGATCATTTCTGTTCTCGTGTAAGATACCCCGAAGAAGTTCATCGTCGCCAGGTGTTTGCACATAGAGTATGGCGTGTGCCGATTGAATGCGGATTGGAGGTCAACGTAGCTTGAAAGACTCGAATCTGGAAGAGGACACAAATTGCCTCTGCCAAGAGCGAAAAAAGTTCGTCAAAATTGGTCTTCTTTCCGACATAAGCTTCGTAGAGCTTCTTGACCGCTGGCGATTGCCAGTTTGGATGCTTCGCCGACGAGTTCATCTCGAGGTCGATGAGACGAAAGAACATCACATCGGTAAGGCCGAGCAGAGCGACGTCGTCATCGTTGAACACGTCGGCCATCGGTGGCTCAAACTGGTGGTACTCTCGAAGTGGGCGCTCGTCGTGTCCGAGAAAAATCACTAAATTCTCGATCGATGCCGTAAGCGCCAACGAGCGTTGTCTTTCTCGCTCGTGGACGCTTTCGAGCTTCGCCTTAAGCTCGCCGACGAGGTCGGAACTAGCGGAGACTTTGGAGATGACTGCGTCGATGCTCGGCTCGTACAGTTTCAGGAGGTTCCCAGGAATCATCTCTAAGTACAGGATCGCGTTCGGAAAGATGAGTCCACCATCGGTCGCCTTCGAGACGATCCACACTTGACTGGCGGTTGGCTCGGAGAGAAACGTTTTGATCGTTCCGCTTACACTCCATATCGTAGCGGCGGAGAAGCCGATGAAAACGATGATCCAGAAGAGCTTCTCGACGATGAACTCTGACGTTCGAATGAAGTTGAAGACACGAATCACCGTCGACGTAGAGAATCGTTCGAAAGTTGCTTCAAAGCCCATGCTAAAATGAGTTAGGGCACGTTTTTTAAATTTATTGCTTCGACGGGAGGCAGCGGCGCATGCGGCCACCGGGTTAATAAGTTTAGTGTTCACATTCAAACAGTGTTAGTCTCGATTAAAGTGACGGAGACAAATATAGATCTAATATTGAGCGACAACGTTTTGCGCAAATTTTCAGCTTTAAAAAGCTGTTTTTAATCGATTCAAAAAGCAAAGACTTAAACCAGCTCCTATTCAACAATGATTTCGGAAAGCTCTATCGATAATTGCCGATCAACCAGTGCCGGCCCCACACGCGTTGCGGTCGTAGAACCTTATAAAATGTGTCAATGTAGCTTGGGACAATTGTGCGTGAAGAAGAACAACGACGCGGACAGGCGGATCTGATGCCAAAGGTGTTCGCTAAATTATAGTACGATAGCAAAATTTTCGATTTTTGCATTTATTTAAATTGTTTACAGAATGACGGCTGAGTGCACATCAAATGCGATCCAGGTGGATGAACGTATCGCATAAGTCATGTCGAACACGTCGAAAACGTCGTTGACGTAGCGCCCGGGCTTTTTTGGCATAGTTAAATCGCAAACTGGGTACCTACTCACCCGATCGATTTTGCTATTAAAGCTAGAGATTTTTAAAATTCTAAATCATCTACAGGACGAGGTTTCTTACAGTCATTGAAGGATTTAAAAGAGGACTGGCAATGATAATACGTTACTGATTCTGCAATCTCAGTATTTTTCTCACGCGATCCTGATGCCATAGCGGTGTTGAACATGCGCCAACGCCTAGCCTAGAAGTAAGCTTTGTAACAACAATCACGTTGCTCCACACTTTGTATCGACTCAGTGCAGCACCAAAATCGAATCCACTTTTCTTTGCTTTTGTAATTTCATCGTGATTTTGCTAAACCGCTTTTGTATGAGTTTTCAAGGCAGCGCCTCCAGTAAATGCGCTGAAAATTGGTATGACGTCATTCGCTCACTCAGTTGGCCATTTATGCATTGTTCACTCAAAATCACGTGTAATTTCTCCACGTTTAGCCAGGCGTTGCCCGCAATAATAAAGCTGTCGTTGTAGAGCAGTTTTTCTGGTGTTTCCTTGTCTACGCTGGTAGCTCGGATCGATACTATGTGTTCGAAAGCTTCGCTTGTGACACTGTTAGTACTAATGCGCTCGACTGTGAACGGTACGTCGGATTCACTGTAGCGAGCTGTTTCGGTGGTTCGTAGTCTCTGCTAAGAATAATCTCTAGAAGACTTAACGTTGACACAAAGCTCGTCAAAAATAAATTCGATATTCTTAGGTCAAGTCTACAACTGCCCAGCCCCTCTCGCCGGCAGCATACCAAACTATCTGGGCGGACAGTGCGATTTTCCCGGAAACGACATCTCCGGCTACATAACGTTGTCAAGCATGACGCAATGCATACCGATGTGCGGAAGCGTCTACCCAGAGTGTATCGCGTTCAACTGGGACGGCAGCGGCTGCTGGTTCAAAGACGTTGGCACCGCGGCGAGTGTTGAAAATATCAACGGGCCATACAGCATTTATCTCCGAAGTACGTTGCAGCGTATGATGAGAATTCATTTGCTTCAGAAAATGCCTGCTTTTCTTCGTTTCTAGCACAATGCAGTGTGACTTCGCCGGCGAATGGCGTCGCTACCTACAGTACCGTGGGTTATCCGAATCCCGGCAATCCATGCACGTGGGGTCTCTGTAACGTAACGTACACGTGTAACGCAGGGTTCGTTCTCAGCGGGAGTGAGTTGTCAACGTGCACGCCAGCTGGTGGAAGTACCGCAGCGCTTTCGCCGTCTCCGCCGACGTGTGTTTCCGGTACGTTTTATGTGATAGCTGAATGTGAGTTCAGAAACGCGAAATGCCGGATGTGCCAATTTCGAAGGTGCACTGACAACAAATTCTACAGCATCTGTGAAAAAACGTCGTTTTCGACGTCAACGTTTGCGATTTCGAAGTGCCGAGAAGTGAAAAAAAAAACGATGGAAAAAGTGCTTCTACCGATTCCTTTAATTAGTCCAATGTCCCAGTGGGCCTGAAAACCAAAACTCGCAAACTACAATTTATTTGAAAATGCTTCATAAACTGACGTAAGGTTTTAGAATTAACGCACATTGGCGTGCGAAGGTGGGCCACGAAAATGCAAAAATAGTTGTTTGCAGGCTATTGTTCTGCGCTTGCAGCGCCAGCGAATGGTTCGATTGTCGGCGGAACCTTGTCGCAAAACCCGTTGGGCGCAGCCGCAACATTCTTCTGCAACACTTGCTTTATTCTCTCCGGAAGTAGAGTATTAACTTGCACTCAACCGGCTACAAATATGCCGTTGCAGTGGAG
>JAQGBB010000439.1:0-19663 GCA_034691745.1 Prismatolaimus dolichurus
AAAATATCGTTACAATACACTCGCGTGTAATCACGAAAAGTCCCGCCGCCGAAATACCCACCTCGTGCGTCTGACAGAGTGCGAGAAAGCCAACGGCGTTACAGCCGAGCTGCGTTTTCACAGAAGCATCGTCGTCGTCTCGAGCCGCCGCGACCTTCGCGTACCAAACGGCGAACGCCTCGCCGATTGATTTGAACTTCGCGTACAGATAGGCGGCAGTCAGGATACACAGAAGCTGGAACAGCATGTAGACAAACAGCAGGCTTCCTATGACCTTCAAGAACGTGCTCGCCTGCTCGTCCACGATGACGATGTAGAGCAGCAGAATCTGCACCGGAATGTTCGTCGCCATGATCACTCCGACGAAGAGACTAAACGACGAGCGAAGATAGTCGCTAAGCTCCAGCAAGTGGACATACTGCATTGACCAGTTTGAAATTAGCTTCACAATGTCCGCCGTCGGCTTCGTCGTGTTAGCTGCGCTAATTGTTTTTGTGAGGTCGTCGGCGACGGCCGCCACCAAGAAAACGCTGGTCGCAAACGTGCTAAGCAAGAGAACCCAAGCCATCGAGCCGACGGAGATCTTCAACGCCACGAGAATGTTCCAGTGAGACGAGATGCCGAACAATCTCGCCAAATCGTGGCTTGCCGTAACGCCCGGCGGAAAGACTTCCGCGACGCCGTAGCTGGCCATCAGTGAAAGCGCGACGTTGAAGAACGCGCTTCCGAATGCCACGACGAGCGTTGCGATTTTAGCAGCGACGAACCGTCGGCTCAACGAGCGGCTCGCAAACACCTTTTCTCCATCCACACGTTGCCAGAGTTCGCATAGTGACTTAAAGCCTCCGCGACGGGCGAGGACGACCGAAAGAATGGCACTGCAAAGGCATTGTAGACTGAAGACAGTCATTGAGATGGGGAGCGCTTTTGCAGTCGTGAACGTCTTCCCGTCGGCAGTCATAGCGGCGAGAACAATCAAACCACCGTCGCAGGTGCAGGCAAGAACGAATTGTAGAATAGAGTAGACGACGTACAGTTTTCGAAATCGGGGGTTGTGCGATGAGATTTGACCGAATCCGATGAGACTGAATAGGGACGGGTAAGGGTACAAGCAATCGGTGAAAGTCTGAGGCTTTGGAATTGGTGCTTCTTCACGATCGTGGTCTTCTTCAGCGGTGGTGACCCAATCGCCCGTTTCAGCTGCGAGGGTAATAGTGGGCTCTTTTGATGGTGTCATTCGACGAGCGTTCTGCATAATCCTGCAATTTAATTAATAAAATTTTTCTTTATTTTATTGAACGGAATTTTTTAAAAGTCGACCGGCAAGATTGGGCTTGTGGTCTTTTTTGGCTATAAAGGCGTTCGCTTTTACTAAAAACAAAATGAATAAAATGTTTATATTGTCGAGATAGCTCCATTAGCTGTCGCCAGAAAAGAAATTGGAATTCGAGCACGACTGGAGTTTGAAAAGTCTGAATGTATGTATAATGAAACAGCTGACTGGCTTGAAACAACGTGTCACTGCTGACAGGCAGAAGTCCCGGGAAATTGAAGTTTAATCAGCAGAAAGCCATGTTTGGTGTGTAAACATCTACCGCTTCTGTAAATATTTGATTTGGTTATTCCCAGCATCGGCTTGTTTCAAAAGAATTTCTACAGAACGGAATGTGAAGTGATATCAAGGATGTGATATTTGTATGTTCCGGGTAGTGGATGATGTTGAGTTTTCAGCAAAGCAAGCTGTATTTCAGAGGCAAGAACGTTTCGAACGAGCAAATAAGAACTGAGTGCATCCCTAGCTATCCTGTACTGGTACTCATAACTACTGCAGTTTTCTAAAGTATCGGGCGCTTTTCTGAGCCAAAAATATGTTTGCATATAACACACAAAATAAGAAAATATTTATTCTTCGATCATCCCCAAGCAGAATTTGCGTACTGTACTCGAGAAATTTTGAAAAAAAAATCGATTTTTCCAGCAGAAAACCGAATTTTTCGTGCAATAAACAGGGTTTCTTCCTGAAAAACCTGGATTCAGCTCGGAAAGTCGGTTTTGCTTATTTGAAAATAGTCGCTAAACGCGGCCATAACAAGGCAATGCCACCGGCCGACAAGCTCGGCGCCATGCGCAACGATGGACGTGTCGAGAAAGGCCGACTCGTGAACGAGTCGCTGTAATTGATTTCTTATGAAGTATTAAGGGAGCAAGCAAATCGGCAAAGCCGAAAAGGCATCCTGCCGTTTCAAAAAAAAACACCAGGACATAAGTTTTTGAAGCAGCAGAGAAAAGAAGGCGACGATTTGCCACCGCACTGCGTTTTTCTCTCTTGTGTAAATGGAAAACAAGTATCGAAGACGCTACGCAACACAAAGTGCACGGGTTTTGTAAATGGTTGGCGAACACTGAATATTCTGCAATGTTCTGCTATTTACTTAATGTAATTTTTTGAGCGGGGAAAAGGTGGGGGAAAAGAAGGGAAAGAGGGGGCGGGAATTCCCAGAACGACCAGTAAACCTCCTTTTCCTTACGCGCTGCGCGCTTCAGGCAGGATGCAACAAAGAAGAAAACCAGAAAACCCTGAAACCGGCCCAAGAGAACCCAAAAAGCTGAGGAAAAGCACGAAGAATCGGAGGCAGCCCTCTCACACGTTGTTTGTTGTGTGTGCTCCAGCATACTCACGTCACATGATACATTGGGGAGTTTGTCCGGACCCGAAAGAGCCTACTTGAAAAACTAAATTTAGAAGACGAGTAAAAACCTGAGTTTGGCAGAAAGAATGTGAAGAAAAAGTTTAGTAGTAGTAAGGGGTACTCGACTCGTCGACAAAGTTTGCACTCCGTACTGAAAACTTGTAACCAGTAAACTAGGCCAACATAATAGGGCATTATAACCCATGGCATAGCGCATTTTGTGTGCCCATCATTCTAGATCTGAAATCTCATAATCGTCAGTCAGTAGTTCGTATCTGATAAATATGTGGAATATAGTGTCAAGCAACTGATCTCGCTCGTCGACGTGGCCCGCTTAACTCGCCCTCGGCTACTTCTCGTGCCTCTTCATCGGCGACCATCTGTTCGATGGCTTCCTCAAAATGGACCTACAAGCGCATCAGAAATAGCTTATTTTTCAGAAAAATGTCGAGAAAAATGTGTGTTTCACCTCATCGTCGATTCGTTCACCGATCGCATTCAGCTGCGACAACAACAGCTTATCTCGATCCGTCTCAACGTCCTTAGGGTGAATGCCGTCGATCGATAGGGCTCGACCGATCGGGAAGAATTTGTAATCTTCCTTCTCCGCCTTGAACGAATTTATCTATTCTTTTTGCATTTTTAAAAGCATTTTCTCATAATTTTGAGCCCACCATTTTTTGTATGTACATCTCGATTGCGGTCAGATGCTTTCCGGGCGTATCGTCCATCTTGACGAAGAGAAAGATGTACGAGTACATGTTGTGCTCCTCCTCTTGGTGGGTGGTAAAATTCTGAATATTATATGGCAAATTAAGTGGAAAAAATCAATAAATCGATATAGTGGTCTTACGACGCCCTTCTGTTCAAATTCGTAACCATTTCGACCACAGATGAAGCATCTAGTTTGCATGTCAAGCTCGGTAGTCCACTAAAGAAAATAGAGTCTCCGTGTTGAGCTACAACACGTGGCATAAAGTGGGACGCAAACTTTTGAGTCACGAAGCTGACGGAAAGTGTCAACGATGACGCCAAAAATTACTAGAAATTCGCAAACATTTTGTAAGGGCACTCGATAATCGATAATACCTTTAGCCTCCCCTGCAATCAAATTTTACCGTTCATCATAATGGTTAGGATGATGACGAAATAGGACAAGTCGAAGAGAATGTAGAGTCCATACTTTGTGAAATCCGTCTGAGTGTTGTACAGAGGGGACCTCTGAAACCTTCAAGGGTTAGTTGATACTTTTTTAAACCCAAGAGAAAACGACTACCGTTAATCGGTAGATAAGGCCTTCGCGAATCATCGTGAGAAAACACTGGAAAAGCGTTTGACAGAAGCCCTCGTTAATCGACTCGATGTTGTCGCGCATCCCAAGAAAAGCGACGAGAGCGTGAAGGTAGATGGCAAAGAAGCCAAGAATCGTCACGTAAATCAACGAAGATCCTGCGCAGAAATTTTATGCTTTTTAATTAATTAATTAATTAATTAATTACATTTAATTAAATTAATAAAAATAAAGCGGTATAAATAAAATAGTAAATAAAAAAAATTATTATTAATTATTTCTTCATTACTAAGCATAATAAATAAATAATAATAAACTTGATTATAGCATTGCGTTCGCTCAAACCGTTCATCGTGACTGCCTTAATGACACGCCCGAGAAGTTCAACGTTCTCAACGATCTGGAGCATGTGAAATGAGTAAAAAGCGGGCGTGAAGACGATGCCGAAGTTGGACATGAGGAGAAAGATCTGAAAATTCATAATGCATCAACTATACAGGAAATCAACGACCAGACGAGATCGTTTATATACGATGTAGTAAAGCGAGTGAAATGACAAAATCGACACTTCCAGCTTGGACTTGCGTGGAATGGAGCTCTTGGACTGTCCGTTTCTCCAACGTTCAACACTGAAAAAGAATTGTGCAAAAATCGGTGCAATAAAATATATAAGAACTGATTTAGTAATTAATAAATTAAAAAAATAAAAAATATCTTATTGGTTTAACTAACAATAAGGCTATATTTCAGCTCCAGAAATCAATACCGTGCTTTCCAACGTGCCATAAAGGCAGTTCGCCACGATGAGATGCCGGCGCCGTTTGAGACAAAGTAGCTGAGGACGAGAAGAACGCAGAGCGCGTTATGCAGTATGCCAACCGAGTAGCTGATGAGATAGTCGTAAGCCATCGAACTCAGTGGCTTCGCTTCCGGTGCCGGATCATGACTTGACGTTTGCCAGAGGCTAACGAGTGCGACTTGAATGCACGCGCTGAGAAGGATGATCGCGAAATTCAGGAAAGCCCAAGCGTGACTGACGAGTCGGAGAGCGTATGTCTTCTGGAGCTGTCGCTGATACTCGATGTCTTTGCTAATGTCGCGCGTCCAGGCCACGAAGTCCCGAATTTTGCGTCCATCGTTGGATCGATCGATTTCCCACTAAAATTTGAGCTAATCGAATTCAGAAGAATCTCTAAAAATTCTACCCATTAGAATTGACCGCCCAAAGTTTAGCCAATCAGAATTGACCGTCCAAAATTGCAAACTGATCAGAATTGACCATCCAAAATTCTTTCTATCACATGACTTTTCACTAGTAAGTCATATTTTCATTATCGTCTCTTGATAATCTCGTCCAAATAAAGCGTCAGAGTAAGAATGTTCCGTCTGGGGAATAGGAAAAGTACGAGAATTGAATTAAGCGCACAAACCTTGACTCTTTCCGAGACTTGCGTGCGCATTAGAGTCTGCTTTACGGTCGGAAAGTGCAAGCGCTGCAAGAGGCCATCTTTGATCACTTCGACGCTCATCGTCTGTGCCTTGTAGTAGTGCCACGCAACATTGAACTCCATCTCGGTCTCCGTGAACTGGCCAAGGTCCGCCGCGCGTCGACAAAGGCAGAAGTAGAGACAGCCAACTTCAACGTAGGCGCGTCGCTCCTTCTTCGTCCCTTGAATGTGCGGCTGCGTTTTTGGCTCCGCCCATTGCTTGTAGCACTCCTCGGCCATCGCCCAGAGCAGGTCCTTTGAACAGAATGGAGCAAATTTTACAATTTAGGGCGAACGGTGAAAAGTCGCAATCTCAATAAAAGGACAGAAATTCCAAATTTAAAAATCATAAAATATTTAGAAAAAACGTTTGTAGTTTCGAAAAAGTTTCGACAAAAAGCTTGAAAATATTTTAAAAGTTTGGAAAATTTCATTTTAAAAATATCGATTTTTCCTATACGCCAACGGAACGACGGACCTTGTTCACGTGCGCCATCATTAACTGCGCGCCAAAGGTCATTCCGCGAATCGAGATCTCTCGATTCTCCTCAGTGCTGAAAATGATGAAGTAGGCGACGGCCGTATGAAGCGCGATGCGTTGCGCGAGCGTCGAGCCGCCCAGATCCTTCGTTCGAAGGATGTCGTTCACCGTGTCCATGATTTTGTACTCGTAGACGACCGCCTGACTCTCGAGATTGCCGCGTGTGAATTCGCAGAGCGTCTCGAACGCGTTCGTCGTCATGTCGATCACGTGAGCGTCGATCGACGTGCACAGGGTGTCGAGAAAGTTACACACTTCCGCCGGCAGATTCACCGATGACCCGTTCGGTTGAATACGGCAGAGATCCTGCGCATCCGTGTACTGCTCGTCGCAGATCGACTGCATCATCGCGAGGAGAACGTTGATGTAACGGACGCTCTTCTCGACCGAGAACTCGGGAAGGTCGAGAACGATAATCGCCTTTAAACAGAATTGGGAACAAAAATCGATAAATCGATGTTGGAAATCGATATAATTAAAATCGAGCAAAGAATGCAGCTTCTGAGTTCTGCAATAGCGAATGAACAAAATTAATCGAATTGAGTGAATCCAACGAAATCGGTCTCATTCGCATTTTCGGAGATATTCGATTCAGAGAGGGTCGCGGGGCGACTGACCAGTGGAAGCCTGCTGACCATGCGGGCCGAAATTTTCTTTCGCAAAACTGAACTTGCGACAGATGTGGTAAACTGATGCTACTGCGCAAACGTAGGGACTCCATCATATTTTGCACATTATGAAGGCTGGGCTTTTCGTTTTGATTGTTGGTTTCGTTTTCGTAGGTCACAATGCTTTGAATTAAATGCGGGCCAAAGGATTTCAGAAAAAGTGCGGGCCGGGCCGCGGGCCCGCTGCGTGACTTCAAAAATAGGCGGGCCGGCCGACCGTCAGGCTGAAGTCCGCGAGCCGGGCTCGAGCCGAAAATTTCCGACCAGTGACATCTCAGCTTCGATTTGACGTTTGGCAAGCCATGAAAAGATTTCCGTTTTCTAGCAATTTTTTTCCTGCTCGATCTTGGACAGTTTTGTCAGTTTTAAGGAAAAAATTATTTGTTTCGCAATCGTTGGCCAACTCGCGCCGCAGGTGTTTGCGCAGCACAACGCGGAGTCATTATTCCATCTTCCTAACTTTGCTAATCGATTCAACTAGGCTCGGAATAGAATCAGTTCAATTTAAAAATCGATTGAATTTTCATTTCATTCGATTTTCAAAACTCGACAAGCTTTTCAACTCGATTCTATTCCGAATATTTTTTCGTTTCGCGCATCGCTCCTGCACACCTTGCTGTCTTCGAGCTCTTTCGCAAGCGCCAGAATCTCCTCCTTGTCCTTGCCGGCCATCGACGACGCCACGCCGCGCTTCGCGTTCACCGTCGTCGCCGCTTGCTCCGCCTCGATCGCTTCAGCCGCCCCCTGCCGCTCCTTCCACTGATTGTACTGCGTGATCGAGTTGTGAATCTGCCGCTCGTAATACCCCTGCATCGCGCGCTCCTCCTTGATGAGCGTCGACGCCTCTTCGAGTCGCTCCTTCACGACGTGGAACAACCCGTCGTGGCCCGTCTTCCGCGCATGATTGACGAAGCTCTCCGGCGCGACGTCGTTGTCCTTGTAGAGCCGATTGAAGAGGCTCAGCACTTCGCGCACGATTCGCGCATCCGCTCGGCGCAGATGCTTCAGCGCCGGCGCGACGATTCCCATCTCCGCGAGGGTGTCCTGCGTCGCGACGATGCACTTGGAGATCCGATTGAAGAGTGACGGATTCCTCATCCGATCGGCCGGCAACTTCACCTGCTCGTTGTGGACGAGGGTGCGCACGACCTTGAAGAGCTTCGCGTCGAGCAGCTCGATCGTGCGGCGTTCGTTCTCGCTGCGGCCTTCGGGATTCCACGAGTGTGCGAGGTGGACGGTGATTGGTCGAATGTCGAAGCGCTTCTCGAAGCACTGCCCGGCGGTCTTGTTCTTGTCGGCCCCCGCCGGCTCCCAGAAGCAGCGCACGAAGTTCTGGTACTCCTCGCCGATGGGCAGCTCCTCGTCGCTTCCGATCGCGCTGTACTGCGTGTCGAGCGGGTACTGGATCTGCGCGCGCACCGTGTTCGGACCCTGGTAGGCGGCGAGGACGTTCTTGCAAAAGGTGCGAAACTGGTCGTTCAACTCCTCCTCCTCGGCGTAGTACTCGTCGTACTTCTGCTTCGCCTCCGTCTGCACGTCCGCCTGCGTCATGATCTCCTCTTGCGGCACGTCGACGTCGATGTTCGCGAGGTTGCTCTTCAGCCGAATCGTATTCAGCAGGTCCATTCGGCGCGCCATCCGCCCGATGACGCGGTGGCCGGCGCGCGCGAGCCGCACGATTGTCGTCATGATTCGCTCCGATTCGTCGCGCGAGATGAGCGCCGGATTGACGGCGTAGTGGTAGCTAGAAAAGATAAGGGGATAATGAGCTTCATTATTTCGGGGATAATTGGGGGATGCAAGCGAAAATTTTTTAACGTTTTTAACGTTTTGGTGGTATAGTAAAAAAACATTTTTTTTGCGAGGGAGAAACCGGTTTTCGCCAAAAAATTAATCCGGTTTTTCGCGAGGGGAAAACCGGTTGTGGCCAAAAATCAGGCTTTGCGAAGAGAGAAACCGGGTTTAAAATAATTCGGTTTTTGTAAGGAAAATTGATTTGTTTAGCCAAAAATTCCTGTGGTGCCATATAAGAACTTTTGCTTTGGGGGATAACTCTCATTATCCCCAGGGGGATAACCGGGGATGCCAGCCCTAACTGGTACCGATAGAAGCACTGGAGCACTGGGATCGCGCAGTCGAACGCGTAGTGAAGCGTCTCTTGCATCTCATGCGCGCGATCCGAGAGCGACGTGTGAAGAGCCGACGGGCGATGCCGAAGGAGACCGGAAGCCTCCTCGGACTCGTTCGTGAGGATTCGACTGCAGTTGTCCATCTCCTTGAGGAGGACGTCGATGAAGGCGCGGAACTGCGCGGTTGCGCACACACTTGCGACGGCGGCGCGCGCGGCTGGTGTGAACGAGTTGCAGAAGGCCCACGCGATGAGCTTCGTGAATGGCGATCGAAAACCCGAGCAGAGACTCTTCAGCGAGGCGCACTCGACGAGATGGTCGAGCGACATGATGCACTGACAGATTGACTGGACCGACTTGTGCGCGGCAAACGTGCACGAGCCAAATAGGTTGATGATGCTGCAGAAGCGCAGCTTCATCGTGTAGCGGTCGGCCGTGTCGGTCGTCTCGTCCACTTCGAGCAGCTCGATCCGCTGCGCCTGCGGGATGTCGCTCGCGATCGCCATGATTTCCGACGAGCGCATCACTGCCTTCGTGACGAGCGCCTGGTTGCGCTTGATCGGCACGCCGTGCACGCTCATGATGTTCGCGAGGAACGAGAGCCAGATCGGGTGGAAGTTGCGGACGTACATCTTTACGATGGACTGGATGTGGGCGGCTTCGATCTTCAAGCAGGCGGACATGTTCCCGGCGAACATCTAGAATATTTATTATTTTTATTTGTATTATTTTTAATTATTAAAGAATTTCTTATTTTTTGTGAATATTGATTTCTAGAAATATCGATTTTTTTTTAAAGAAATATACAGTTTTTTCGTTTTTTAAAGAGACTGAGAACATGTTTTTACATTGTTGAGGAGATCGCCGACCGCCTCCTCATCGCCCTTGACGGAAATGAGAAAGCTTAGACGACGAAAGAGCCGCTCTTGAGTTAGCTCACTGTCATTGCATAGGGCGCTCAGAAATCGGAGCGATTCGTTCGTAATTTCTCGCGCTTGCTCGTCAACCTGAGCAAAGTAGTAGCTTTTTGTCAAACGGACGAAATCCAATCACTCGAACAAACCTCGCTTCCGATTAGCTTTTGCGAAGCTTTGATGAAGTCCATTGCGTCGTTGAGTACAGCTAAAAGTTATTTCTGTTAAACTCACTGGAATCCTATCGAATCGATTTTTCTCACCGTGATTCAGTATAATCTCTTGATTCGCTTCATGACTTGCGCCGTCCTCTTCGTCCAGAACGCAGTATCTAGCGAAGAACGCGACGAGATGTTCCGAAAAATGTGCTTACGTACGCATGAGAGCTTACTTCTCAAGCTCTTGCATCGCTTCGGAGACCTGTTTGACCATTTGCTTGGTCACCTTGCGCGACTTCAGTGCGATCATGTGTGGTATTAGATAGTCGGTTCTGGCAGCTACTTTCTTCGACTCTTCTGTGACGACGAGCTGGAACGAAAATAGAGCTCAAATTGTAGGAGGGCCTACTCTGATGTAGATGCACTACGCTACCCGACACTTGGTGCACTGGGTGAAGAGATTTTCCGCCGACGTGTAATACTGGTTGAGGAGTATCAGCGACTGCGTGACAATCTTCGGGTATTCGTAGTTTAGCAGATCCTAGCAGTCACAAAGGAAGTGATTTTAGAAGCTACTGGGCTGTCGGGTTATGGTAATTCGCACTTTTAGCGTGGCTACAAACTCCGTCGTAAAGTAGGCCGTTTCGGTGAAGATGTCGGCGACACGCTTTGCGGCAATTTTCTGATAGCTAAAGATCTCGTCATTAGCATCTCGTTTGTGTGTACTGCGCTGATCATGTGCAAACATACTCTTTAGTTCGAAAATCAATATCCTTCTTCAGAAATGGCGCCAACTCTGCGCGACCACTTGCTAGGGTGATCTTGAATTCGGCGATAATTCGCTAAAAATAGGCAGTAGTGAGGTACTTGAGTTGCTAAATTTATCGATTTGAAGTTGGAGCCTTCGTCGACAGGCGCACCTCCAAACGTGTGTTGAATCTCGAGTTGAATAACAAGTCGATGACTCGCATTGCCCTGCAAACAGGGAGTATAATTCTCAGAAATAATTTGCTATTTTGCAAGACAATGCCTCAATTTAGTCGCAACAAGCTGCGTATTCTCCGGCGTATTCTTGTAGCGGCCAGACTTCTGGTATTCTTCGACGAGAACACGGTTGTCTACAAGTAAATCGGCAAAGCCGAATAATGCATCTTCTGTATGGAGGCCTAATAGCGGAAACAAATCTAAATTATTTCTTTATTATCGACAGCAGTACTTTTGTTTACAATACGAATTTTACGAACAATGATAGAACAGAACATTCCAGTGAGAATAGAAGGCATGCGCAGCGCGCACGCCTTTTTCGCGTGAATTTTGCGAAGTCCGACCGTCCATTCCACTACTGCCCAGATCGCTAGGACCATCGAACAACAAAAAAACTATCAAAAGGCACATCCTCGGAACAAGGAGAATCTGGGAGAAAAACATTGAGATTCGGTCAAGGAAAACTAATGTTATTGCTGTGACGCACGCACGCATAGACAAGCGACCAGTTGGCTATCTTTCTTACGCAAGCTACAGAAGATGCAAAAATATGCTACCTTTGATGCACCTTCCATAGAAAAATCAAAATTATTTAATATTAAATTTAAAAAATATATTTAATAAAAATTTTAATTTAAGCAATTAATTTGTTTTATTATTCGTCATTATTAGTATTATTTAAAAATTATTTTGCAAAGGTTTTGCACCGTCATCTTTTGGATCGTAGCGATATGGTATGTCATTGTGGCCTTCCATAATCGCCACCATCGGGCCGAGCAACTGCCGCATTTCTTGCGTCGTCGAATAGTAGCCGAAGTCGGCAAGATTATAGACGACGGCGAGCACTTGCTCGACGAACCGATTGTGGTCGATTTCGCTTGCAACGGCCGACGCGTTCGCAATCAGAAACTGCTGCGCCCATTTCTTCATTTCGCGCGCGATCGGAAGTTCGATCTGTTGAACCTGCGACAGAGTCTTCACGTTGAACGAGGAACGATCGGCTCATGAAGTAGAGTGCTCACGCTGAGATCCACGCCGACGTCGGTACGCTGAGTTCCAGGTGCGCTTGCAACTGGTCGCTGATAGGGAAAGACCATCTTAGCTCGATCGAAGATGGAGTAGTTTCCCTCGATGTCGATGAAAAGGGCTGGAAAAACCCATTAAATTAGTTGCGTGACTGAGCCAACTTGTCATGTGACTGCGTTTAAAGGTTAGGCCGCTGCTATTAATAGATTTCAACACTGGATTGCGATAGATTAGCCTTAATACATGTCAACACGGAGCAGAAGGCGGCTTTTAGATCGCCCGGTAGTGAGTCTTCCTGGATTGCTGAAAATGCAAGCTCCACTGAGACGATTCTCAGCTTCTCTACGATGACTTCTCGGGCGCCGACGTTTCGACCCTGCAATTATAATAGTTGGTTTTTCTCAGGCTTTCCAACTAGTACGCCTGCAAAACACATACGCTGCCGAGTGCGGCAAGGAGCATCATCTGATTGACGAGAAATTTGTGCGGTTGTTTTCCCGCGTTCTGGGGAATAGAAATATTTATACTTCTAAACTTTTTTTTAGCTAAAGACGCATAAAATTCACCTTTGCGCAAAAGTCAGTGAGAAGAAGGGGCCTCTTTGCGTCCTCGTCGTTGAAGATATAGACCCGGTCATCGCTGCCACCAATCTCAGAGCCTAGCTTCAGCTTGTAATATGTGCTCTAAAAAGAATACTATATTTTAGATTTATCGAGCAATAGTGAATAATTCAATTGATATTGATCGATAAAGGTCAAAATTCTCTTACGACTCCATCGCGTGCGGGCTCTTCGAGCCATCGTTTCGTCACCACACTTTGCTTCTCCTGAATGCCTATCTGATTCGCGATGCAAACTGCGGCAAGAAGTTTCAGATACGAAAAGTGCTAAAAAGAAATTTTATATAATTTCTTAGCTGAAAAGCTTGAAGAAGAGCGAAATTTTAACCTTATTTTTCGCAACTAACGCCACGATCGACGCGACTTCCTCTTCTGTCACCGTGTCGATGAGGACGACGTTGTCCTTGATCAGCGACCTCATCGTAAGTGCCGCGTTTATGCCAACTTCGCCCTGAACAATATTTCGACTTTTTACCTCTTCTGGAGAGCGCAGCACGTAAGGAAAGATAGCTACCTGGTCGCGAGTCCGTCTCTCGCTGAGTTAGTCCGTGCGATAACTTTAGTTTTTCTCAACCAATTTTCAAAATCTTAAAACTAAAACGAATCTACGTAATCCGTAAAGGGTCTTTTTGATACTCCCGACTCTGTCCTACGCTCCCAGCGGTCTCTGCAGTAGGGGGAGTGGACCTTAGAAATTTTCACGCGAAAAAAAAAACAAAACAAAACAAACGCAAGAAAAAAAGTGGTGGTTATCAAACAATGCGTCTCATTTGTTATATAGAGTAAATAATCTGAGATACCGTAGACGACGATGCCAGAAAACGCATTTTTCGGCTTTGCCTATTTACTTGTGATTCCTCCAATCGGCGCTACCGTAACCCGCCGTACCTCGCGAAGCAACGCGTCGTGGATGATCTCGATAAAGCGCGCGACGTACATCTCGTTCTTCTTGCTGTCACTCTCGAGATACTTTTGTAGCCACTCGAAGCACGCGGCGTGGAGCCGGTTCGCAACTCTTTTGGAAGCAAATTGAGCGAAACAAATGGATATTTTAATGATGCTAATTCTCTTACTCGGATTCTTCGCCTTTCAGCGGTGAGCGCAAGATTCGAATGACAAAGTGCACAAGCTGAAGCGCGAAAAGGCAAGCTTATAGCGAATTAGTCTCTACCGTAAAGTTCGGCAGAAATTATTTTGATTTAAATTTCGAAATCCGAAATTATTTCGAGCTTTTGTTATTCGAAAATTAAATTCGCGGCTAAAAAATTTCCAAATTATTCAAAATCGCACTGTTAAAGATTGTCATAAAAATGATACGTCACGAACATAGTCCATCGTAGACGGATTGTAACATAAGTGCGTAGTCAGCATGTCCAATTTCGATTTCGAAATTTATAACCGATTTTGATTTTGAGAATCGAAATCGGAAAAAACCAATCTCGGCTAAACGTTACTCTACCGTCATCACCGTCGTTTTTGACAGCAAGCAACAGCTCAGCAAATCTTGCATGTCAGCAAGTTTTTTAGACTACGTTGTTTCAAAATCAAAATACTATTCTGCAGAACCTCTTACGTGGAAGTTTCGGAGAAGCTTCATGTGTTGCTTTGACGCTTCGCCGTTCTCAACCATGTAGGTTTGCAGTTCGGACAGCATCTACGCGTAGAATGCAAGAGTTTACGCCACGATACGGCGCCCTGCTAATGGCACTGAAGCTCATGACAAAAGGGGACTGGAACACGCGGCAAAAGAGAAATGAGCCTCGATTATTGTGCTATCGCGCACGCCAGAAGTTCTTGTACGATGGCCGGTTTTCTCAAAACTTCGGAACCGGTTTACTCGAAACTGACTGAACACAGCGGACTCCCATGTATCTAAATAATTGCCGCAATTTGGCCGTCATTTTGACATATTGCAGCACGCGGCGCGCTCAGTCAGTCTCGAGACAACCGGTTCCGAAATTTTGAGAAAACCGGCCATCGTGCAAGGACTTCTGGTTTGCGTAATAATTGGTAGACAACATGGGCAAAATCAAAGCAAAATTACTTTGAATAGATCGGCTTTATTTCGACTGTCGAGCTGTTGACCGGAGCAGCACTGCAAAGAGGACGCTTTCAGCTTTTCTTCCTTTATCCTCAGTTGAAACTTACCATTTCCGCAGCGTAGGCCATGAACGGAACTACGCCGGAAACGTAGTTTATCTCCCTCACAAGAGACGGCGACAGGAGTTGAACACTGTAGGCATCATTGTACATCATAATGTCAATTGCCTGCGCCTGAAAGGAAGCAATTGCGATGAAATCGGTTGTAGCTTTTTAAACTTCTAGAACAAACATTTAAAAAAGATTTTAAAACTAAAAAATTTTGCAAAAAATTCAAATTTTCACCCAAAAACTTCGCTGAAAAAGCTTCACAGTTTAGTCTGCACCAAAACTGACCAGTAGTTTTCTCCCTTTATATACCTGCCGCAGTGGCGCATTGCTCCATTTGATGGTTTTCGTGGTACCACTTTCGCCACGGCTAAGTCGTTCGAACTCCTGCGTACTAGCCGCCAACCACGTCTTCGTGAGACAATGCTGTATACGAGCGTACGATCGATTTTCCATTTTCTCTGATTTCTAAACTTTTTCGGTGTTTTTGGTGAACTTCATTTCATGTCGAGGCTGTGCTAAAGTATTACCCGCTCAACGGGAACGAATCGAAAGAGCGTCGATTCGTTTTTATTGCTGTCGACAAGCGCGAACTTCTTGTCCGCAGTGACCGAGAGGTAGATTCGAGTGGTGACATGCATTAGGCGGATCGATTCCTTCCACTCGACTGGTGAGGCTAAAAAATTTTTATATTTACAGTAACCCAACAGTCCAAAAATTTTTGATTTTTTACAATAAATTTCGTTTTCATCGCAACGAAAAGGGTACAAACAACTTACAGTCGTACGATCGCTTCTCTTTTTCGACGCGCCACGCCGTGATTGCATTGGTTGGATTTACCCTCGACTTCGGATTTGAGGCCGGTCGAACACGGAAATGAACTAATTCAAAAATATTACGCTTATCTGGTATAGGTTCCATATTTGGTCCTAAATTTTGTAGCTTACCATTTTCTGCTACCGGTTCACCAAAGACGCCTTCAGCTGTGAGGTAGCCTTCGGCTTCTTTGTGGACTAGCTGGATAAGGGATCCACCCTAATTAACGGAAAAATGCATGTCCAGATTACGGTCAGTAGAGCACAAATTATTGCATACAAAAATGATTCCGTCCATGTCGGGTCCCTCGTGACCAGCCTTGAAAATAGAAAAGCCGGCTGTGATCGTCGATAGATTGAGCTCATAGCTAAAAAGGAACGAGGCAATCCACGTCAGCCGCACATTTTTCGGTAATAATGGACACCAAGATACTTCGATCGATAGATGGACACTTCCTGAAAGACGGTGCGACTGACGTGCACATAGTAGCCCTGGCTCTTGACGCTTTCGAAAACGACCAAGTCGCCAGCCTTGACCTAGATTTTAGGCTGATAATATTGCATGTGTATTGCGAATGTGGTTGCTTAACTTATTACCTTGTCTCCTTCGGACTTGACCTTATAACGTGGTCTAACAATGAAGTGAGCGCTCTTTCCGTTCTGTGCCAGGAGGCCAACCTGATATGTAACAAAGTTATCGATTAAATCGTTATGTAATCAATCTTTTTCGCGCATTTCGCCGATGCTGGTTCGCTGAAAAACAAGGAAACCGGCAAAGCCAAAAAGCATCTGGCTATTATACAAGTTGGATGTACCGACCCTCGAGGCCCACTACGGAGTGTGTATACCGTAAGCGCGCAGCTGTTTATTACTGTTTCAATGAAGCAACGGAGACAAAATTTCAGCCGAATCCGTTGAAGCGTTCCGGAGTTATGCACAAAACAGTATTATATACTGTGTGTTAGTGGGCTTGAAAATTCTTTTAACGATAACCATCGATGAGAAAAAGAGTTTTAAGCCTTAAATGTGGGGAGTAGGTTCCCCAGAAGTTTATAATTCTGCTATCGCAGAATTTTCAGCAGAATTTCGACTGTTCGAGATTTTCCGCAGAATCCGCAGAATTTGACAAATTTGCGCCGAATCACGTGTTAAATTTCTATTTTCACACGGCACAACGAAAATATAACACGAAATTGTGGTGCGACCATGAAAAATCAGGCGTTGTAGAGCGCTCGCAGATCATGTAGCCGCTACTCGTTTGGATTGCTGCAAGTACGATGACAAAAAGTAAAATTATTTGCTGAATTTTAATGTCGGTTTTGCAAAACTGTGCATGTTTTCAGTGCTCCGCAGAATTTGGGCAGAATTCGACAAAATTTGGAAAATTTCCCGCAGAATTTGACATTTTTCTTCGCAGATTTCTGGGGAACCTAGTGCAAAGTGTGCGCACAAAATTTTAGCTAAATCTGTCGAGGCGCTCAGGAGTTATGCACCAAACAATATTGCATAATGTGTGTACGTGGGTCTGAAAATTCTTATGACAAAAACCATCGATGACAGCAAGGGGTAGAGGTGATAGAGGGAGATAAGGGGATAGAGGGGGATAATGGCCATCTGATCAGTAAGCCTTCTCTTTTTAGCGCTCTCTTGGCTCGCTATTGTCAGATACAAAAAAGCTTGAAGACAAAGTAATGTAGAACATTGAATCTTGCGTTCCACACGTTTAATTTTGTAGCTGGAGTTCTGGAACACTCAATCACGTTCCAAGGGTGTTTTGCATTATATTTTGTAAATTTTTTTATGACACTGCTATTTTTTCTCTACTATTTCAGCGCTGCCTTCATCGTCTCATCGCGTACCGAGAGGTTGCTGGCTTCCGTCACTGACGTTTCGCTTCGGATAGCGTGAAGGTACTTGTGCGTGAAGACATGCCGAAGCTACAAAAAAGCAAACTCGTCTATCTGTAATTAGCTAGAAAGTGAAGCCCCTTACTTGAACAACTTGACCGTATGACAGCGGATGACCGAGCTGCCGCGACTGTTCGAGATGGTTCGTTTCCGCTTCGTTTTTTGCAGCCTTCTCGAGATGATGTAGCTGAACGGTTAGCTTGCTTACGCTCGTTCCTCTCCCGCTAGCGTTCGTCGTCTGCGCTTGTAGCTTCACTTTCTCGAGCTTCTTCGCCACTTTGTAGCGGTTTGTTTGGCAAACTTTGAACAGCACAGCTACAACAGTTCACCTCGTATAATAGAAACTGGGCTTGCAGCTCTTCGAATCAAGCGTAAATGTACTTTGTGGCGTAGTAATTTGTGGCTTCTTCTCATCGTGCGTGAAGCCGACGGCGAGATTTTTCTTCAAAGGGCTAAAATCCAAATTACTGACTAGGGGGCGATACACAATTTACGTAACGAAAAATTTGAATTTTTCGACCCCCTCATAAACAAATTTATGCCTTAGGTATATACTATCTTTTACACATGTCGTAAACATTGGCCCGACTCCCCCTCCCCCCTACCCGTTTATGTAAATTGTGTATCACCCCTAGGCTCCGGTTGAGGCTGGGGTCCGACGGAAACCGAAATCTGACTTCCAAACCGAAACTCGACCCAGGAGTTTTAAGTCTAACTGAACTCGAACCCTAAAAGTGGCCCCGACCTGACCTCCTTTTCAAACTTATTATGATGGTCGTTTCGAGAATTGAGAGGCAAAGAGCGCATGCCTGGTCTGATAGCTGAAGACAAAGCCGTTGATGAGATCGGCGTAGAGAGCGATGACATCGCCAATGCAGATCGTGTTCTTGTCAATGTCGGAAGATCTAAAAAAAGCGGGATTTTTCTTTTAAAGCGGGATCAGTCGTCAGTTTGACGATCCTTACCCACTGGCAGACATCGTGTGGATCCACTATAGTTCAGAAAACTTTCATGATCGCAATTTAGTGTACATTCATGATTCTCTACATCACTCTCGCAGATTTCGTTCGGACTCTGTTTTCTGCGATTCACCGTGGTGATCATCTCCGCTGGGGCTGAGGCGTGTGACTCCATTGTTGGAGGAGAAGGCTGTTCCCTTGGTTTAGTCCATTCGATTTTTCACGCTTCCTTGAAGCTTGCCTTGATACACTCATCGAGGGGTTAATGTGGCAGATCATGTAAGTTTGCATGCTGCGCTAGAAGTTCGATTCGGCGGAGTCCATGAAGGGCTTGGATGGATTGTGTACTCTGCGGTCTCGAAAGCAGCATCTTTTTCTTAGTTTACTTTTAAACCCTTTTTCATTAGCTACACAGCTAGTAGCAACAAGTCGGACGTGCCGATCCGTCGGTCGATTTAGTTCCCTTGTGTAAAAAGTATCCTTATAATTATTGGAAATAAAAATCGACTGTGCCGGCACAGTTTGAACACTTCTCAGAGAGAATTAAAATATGAAGGTTTTGTCGCCACAGAGGAAGCAGCAGAAATGTTTTTTACTAGCTCTGCTGAAACGACGCTCGACGGATTTTCGTCCAGCTTGCTGTGTGCTGATTTTTCCCACGTGCGTAAGAGCACGTCTATTGATTAATTCCTGCATGAATTTTTTAGTTGGAAAGCAGATTCAAACCGATCTCCTGAGTCCAATAGCGATTCCTCAAACAACAAAGCTACCCACCTGTTTGTCGTCAGGGTCCAAGGTACCTACTGCAAAAAACCCATCTCGATCCCATGCCTCTAGCTTGAGATCGACGAGCGAGAGTCTATTTTATCGTTCATTTTTACATGGGAACGAAACTTTGAGACGGTCCCCTGCCACCCCCCCCCCAATGTATAATTCCCGTGCCATCTTCGAATTTATAGTTACTCTTGGCCTAACGCATCTAACGCAAAAACCGCGCCTCAATCCGTTGCCTTTAACTCAGGATAATTTGCTTCCGGGCACTCATTCATTCTGACGGACAGAGATAATCGCAATAGGCTCCACTACGTGCGTAAATGGACCTAACAAGTAGAGATCTGTTTCTCGTCGAACCTAGATTGAAAGGACGTTCAAATGACATCCAAAATCAAACCAATACTCATTCACTCTCAAACTCAAACCCGACTCCAAAGTGGCCTGTTCTCAAACTCGACCCCACCATCTATCTATCAATCTATACCACTATTTTACAATTGTCGGTGACGCTGCGCTAGCAAACGAGTCGGCCTGGGCGCGTCGGTCAGTCAGG
>JAQGBB010000440.1:0-19653 GCA_034691745.1 Prismatolaimus dolichurus
CGTCCGACGCCTTAGGCAGTAGCCGGCGCTCAGCGTGTGACAAATATGGTTGGCTTAGTGTCAGCATGTGAAATAGTACTCGGGTTTTTAGCTACGTTCCGCAGCGTGTGGCGCTGAAATGTGCGATGCTTGTACGACTTCCGTCTCACATCACACGAGCGGCGGAAGTCCGCGTATCTGTTTACTCGCTTTTCTCATCTTCATTACGAAAGCCAGAAAATCGTGGCAATCTATTTCGTTGTCTCGACAGTATAGACGCAGAGTTTGCAGCTAAATCGTCCACGTGCATACGATAGTGCAGTACATCAAACGTGCAAGCAGCGATTTAATGAAAGATGATCTATTCGTTGCCGACGTCCTGTAGCTAATGGGTATACGCCTTCGTTTGAATAAACCACAAAATCTGATAAAGGCGTTACACAGTTTACATAAACAGGTATAGAGTGGAGGGGTCGAGGCGAATGTTGCCAAGCATTGACAGGAAAAAATTGAAGACTGAGGTAATGTTAGTTAGATGCAAGCAATTTGGCCGTGAGATTTTACCGCTTTGTAAAAATTTTCTCATTTTTCACAACTTTTGGCAGCTATTTTCAGACAACTTAAAACAATACTTGCAATTGTATCGGCATTTTTTCAATCAAAAAAACAATGCGCCGTTTTCAGTCATAATTTTCAAGATGTCAATTTTGAAAAAGGGTTCTTCAATATTTGTCAAACATTTACGCAAATTTTTGACGTTCTGGAAGTTCGTGATTTTTTATACTGGCTTGCAAAGAAAGTAAATTCAGTCAGATTGCCGCTCATCGCCTTCTCGCCGCACCATCTTGATGATCTGCATCAGCGCAATAACGGCGGCGGCATAGACGAGCGACCAGGGGACCAGGTCGTTCGTGATATCGACGGCGTCGAGAAAGTCGCCAACGCTGCGCGACATCGCATCCTTCGTCTCCATGTAGCGCGAGCGTGACGGTGGTAACCGCCGTGTCGTTCGCATCAATGTGCTCGCGAGCCTTGCACACCAGGCATAGAACTCATCGCGAACGCCGCTTAGTGTCGGAGAGGAGCGCCGCCTAGACGAGCCACGCGACAGAGAAGAGCTCGTAGAGGGCGAGGAAGAGAAAGTAGGGCACCAGATAGGCGTACGGTGCAAACGCCGTCAGCCGACGATGTAGGATGCGATGAGCATAGCGACGAACCTGTTCACCCAGGTCTACGTACTGCTGCAGATGACCCAGACGCCGAAGGCGGTAAGAATGGTCGCCGTGCTGTAGAGGCAGCGCTCGAGCAACGTCACGTTGCGACCCAGCAGCAAATGAATAACCAGCTAACGAAAACAGAAACTTCTCGTTTTTCGCATGAAAAACTGTGTGTTGGTTTTTCTCTCCTCACTGCATACGCTTTTAATTGGGGACTCTATCTTTGCGAAGAATCAGAGGCGCCCATATGACCTTTGGTTGGGCGGGGCCCAAATTTTTGGTGGCTTATAACTCTGTGTAGGAACATAGGAGCGCAAAAAAGGACGGCAAATTTGAGCTCAACTCGTCGAGGGCTACACGCCTAGATCATTAGAAATTTTTGAAAAAATTTTGATTTTGATAAAAAAAATGTTCACAAAACTACTCAAACAGATGCCGAGCGTAGCGAGGCAAAATTTTGGCGTTTTGTGTTCATTTTTGATGGAATTTCGTTGTAAAAAGTCATTTTGATCGCTTTTCGTCCGCGAAAAACTTAACATTTTTCGTTTTGCCAACTGGTTTGGGGGGGGCGGGTTCCCCTGTCCCCCCCGTATGGGCGCCCCTGAGAATGCCAATCGAAAGGATTGACGCTGCCTAGCTAGCAAGCTAAACATATAAGTAATGTTAGAAAAAAGTGAGCTTACTTGCGACAACGGGCATTGTCTGCAGTGCAAAACATTACGCAATTTTTGCATCTTCCGAAGCCGACGCAGAAATTAAAAAAGCAAAGATCCTTCAGATAAAGCAGGATGCCTATAATTGCTGCACAATAGCCAACATTATCCCTATCATGCATATTTCCACCAAATGGCGTCTCGTTTTTCAGTTTCAGATGTCCTCATCAAAAACGGAGTTCAACTTCATTTTGGGCTGTTTCGTTGAATCTCTGTTCTGCGATGAAACGGATTTGAGTTTTGTCGACAATCTACTTCTTGTGAATCCCATCGCTCTTCTATTGGCACCTGCATTATCGCTAATGAATTCCACTGTTTCGTGCTTGCATCTAAGAACGCCAGAAAGCGGATACACGAACATCTCCAACCCGCTATCGTTGTCGTCTCTACTTCGCTTTCGACTGATCGACACGATGCATCGCGGTCTCATTTTGAGCGCTGACCGCTGGTCAGTGATGCGCTTTAGCTATCCGTACCTTTTTGATCGATTCGCAATTGGGATAAAACGACCGAAAAATTCGGTTGCACCAATACCTATTTCTCTTGATTTTCTGATGCATCTCTTCGACTCGTTTTCATGGCTATCAACTGCGATATTCATGATCTTCTTTTTCCTCACAACTCTCGCACTTTCACGTTGGCGTCATAGGGGTTCACTGAGAGTCGCAATACTGTTCGATCTTCTATTTGATTTCTTTCTAGGTGCGATCTGCGCTTTCTACTCGGCAAAGCTCACCGCAACAACCGTCGAGGCATCGCTCTTCGATCAAGCGCCAACATTCGCGTTTCTGTCCAAGAAGGTCGCCAGCAAGGAGTACGTCTTCATTGTGGACAACGTTATCGATTATTGCTTTGAGTTCATAAATTCATCAGATTCAATGGAGGCTCGACAATTTCGGAAAGCCCTCGAGATCAATCCACGACAGATTGTTGACGAGCACGAGGTTTGCGACTATCTCAACCGCTCGTCACCATCGAGAGTCTTCTTTACAATGGACGCAGAGACGAGTCTGATAGATTTCTGTGAAGCACATCTACTCGCGAGAAGCTTTCAGCTAGAGTTGGTGCCCGTGCCTAACGCACCGCCGCGTATGACGGGTCTTGTCTTCTCGGCGGAGACGGAAAGTGTAAGGCGTAAAGTGAGCGCGTTTGCTGTTCAGGATTCGGCGTCGTTGATCAACTTCGCACAAGGAGGAAGCTGAAGCTCCTACGAATGCTCGCCGATGGTGGAGCTGATGGTCCGGCCCAGTTTAGAGATGGTGACGAGAGTGCACGCCAAATAGACAATCCACCATTGGCGTGGAACGTGGAAAGAATGTGTCTGAAAGAATTTTGGATTTTCGGTGCACATCGGTGCAAGTGCACCGTGCACCGATAAACAATTATGTGCTCCGAAACGGCATCCCTGGGGATGGCCAACCCCGGGGCCAGGGGCCGCAAGTCGCCCAAGTGGCTTATTGAGAGTGGTACTCTAAGTCCCGAAATTTTTTGGAAACATTTAAATTTGAAAGAAATACTTCATTTTTTACAACTATATTTCAATTTTTTTTCGGCTCGCTTCGCTCGCCGATAATTTTTACGTATTTGCTACTATTTCACAGAAAAACGCTAAATTGTACAAAGGAATCGTAGACATGTCAATGTGGCCTTTGAGCGTCGGAGACCAAAAAATCTGGCTCCCTGTGCGTAGAAGGTTGGCCATTCCTTCTCTACTGGTTGTTGCACAGTGGGTGTCGTTATCACACACTGGTAGACACAGCCGTCGGGGCTACCAATGGCTTGGCTACTATCTGAAAAAAAGGTTCTAACCAAAAAGGGCTCTAAGCAGCGGTACGGTAAAAACAACCTTATGTGAGTCAACATTTCTGCAGGAAACTACGAAAAAAGAGTATTGCCCCGAAGAGCAACGAAGCATCAAGCAGTGGCTCGACGCTGAGTCGTCGACTTCGAGCAGCTTCTCCGACTCGTCGACGTTGCGAAGAGGTTGCTCGAGCGCCGCCTCTACAGCACGGCCACGGTGCCAACCGCCACTTTGGGCGTTTGGGTCATCTGCAGCAGCGCGTACACCTTGGTGAACACGTTCTTCGTCATGCTCGTCGTCTCCTAGACCGTGTCGAATGGCTTTATGGCGTCGCGATTTGTGAACCACGTGTTGTACAAGCTTTTATTTCAGAACACGATGGTAAAACAGGCGGCACATCTTAAGATAGCGCTTTTTTGCCACCTGCGCAACAGCACATGTCTGCATATTTTCCATGCAATTTTCTTTACGTTTCTCAAAGCTCACAAACAAGAGCTCATTTTCTCGATTTTTTCCAATTTCCTTTATGATTTATGACATCATGTATAACCGTTCAGATTACGTGCATTTAGACGGAGCCTTTTGTTTTGCAATTTTGACTTGCGTGCTGCTAAGATTAAGTTATCTCGCGGCGAAATCATCAAAGTTTTGCAGCTCCGTTTGGCAAAAAAAACGAGAGCCAAAACAAAGAAGCGATCCACGCGATGTCAAATCGAATTTCGCCTCTCCCTACCACGTTGCGTGACGTTATCGGCGCGCGGTCGTTTCGCCCGAACAAAACGTCAATAAAGCATTTTACGTTTTTTTCCTCGCGGAGCGCGCAAATTTTTGGGCAATTTTCCTTATTTTTCCTTTATTAGCCGCCTGAGCTACACTGGAACGAAGCAATCACGTTCTGCTGGCTACGTCGACGGTGACCGCCTCGACAGCCATGGTGGACGACCTGGGCGGTACCGGTGGTGGTGATGAACTTTTCGGGCCATTTTGTAAGAAATACGCAACGTTTTCTGTCTGTTTGGCTTAAAATTATTTTTTGATCTTGTTACAGGTCGATGCACTCGTCGTTTGATCTGCGACTTTATGTTACGGTTCAGCTTCATTTTGGCATGCATAATTACAGGTTAGTGAAATTTTGTTATGTTTTAAACTCAAGTTTTCGAACTAAACTGTGATGGCGAATAATGAAAAAAACTGGTAAAATTAATATATTTGCCGATCAAGCTAAAAACTTTTCTGTCGGTAGCTAAGATCACAATTATTTCGATTACAATGGCTTTACTTGCAAATCCGTAAACTCTTATCAGCTTTGAATTGTCTTTACTTACAGCACGTAAATAGTAAGAGTTATAAAATATAAAATTAACAAAATAGAAAATTTATATCACCGAATGAACTAACGTTGCGGTTTCACTATCATTCTTCTAGAAAAGTTGAAATTCAAGAAAATCTGAAAAATCGAAAAAAAAATTTGAATTTTTTGAGAAGATTTTTGGCGTAGCTCAGTGATGCACTACAGTTTTCACTTTCTGAGTTTCTGTTCCTGCTCAAACGCTTTGCAGGATCGGCACACGTCGACAGCTGCCCGATTCAACCGATGATACCCATCTATCTCATCGTTCAAGGCTTTTTCACACTTCTCGCGTCGGTCGTTGACTTGGCGTTCGAGTTCGGGCTCGCACGCTGGGAGAAAGCTGCCGACAGGGTTGACGCTGGCAAGCTCTTTTGTCTTCTTCTCATTCGAATTACCATTGTAATTCTCGGTTTCATTTGGCTAATACCAGGTAGATCGCACACGTAAATAATAGGCAACCAAGTATGCCAGAAATAGTGTAAAATTAAAATGCTACAAATGCAATAAAAAGAAAAAAATTTGAGCAATACAATTAAATAAAAAATTTGAGAAATATAATTGCGAGTAAAGAAAATTGGCACCATTCAAAGGTGCTGTTTGGATCTACACGGCGTGGTGGCCGACGGAGAAAAATTGCAACAGCTTCCTCTTCCGTTTCGCGGTTGCAACCGCCGGCGGTGGTCTCGCATTTATGCTTCTCTTCGGACTCGTCAACTCGCTCTGCGGACTTATTACGGCTTACGACTTTATGCGAGTGCTCCGCGTTAAGCGCTATCCGCATGGATTCGAGGATCTCTAATTCGAAAACTTGCTTTGCTACCGTAATCGACTCATAAAACACGTGTCTCCACAATGCAGGGAATTATTCGGATGGGCGTACTGTCGCTACGCCTTTCATAAACTTCTGCACAAAACAAGGCATGCTGCCCATGTATGAGTAGCGTAGTACTGCTAGCTCAACTCAGATCACTAGTCATGTAAACCTAGCGGTCACATGTCGATATTTGCTCTTTTTTAGAAATAAATGAAAATAATAATGCTAAAAATGTTGGCTCCCATCTTGAGCTCGGCTTCCACCAAACGTGTCTATTTTATGTTTAGTTTATGTTGAAATTTTAATTAATAATACGACATAACCACGCAAGCAGCTACATATGTTGTGAAAGACAGAATAGTCTAGAAATTGTTCCGCTCAATACCAATTTTCAGTTTGAAAATATTGCTTGAAGTTTTAGCCTTCATGTCTTTGCTAGTTGCTTGCTTTCAAATTCTGCGGAAAACACGAAGTTCCAGATGTTAGCGGTTTAACGCAGGGATGTTTTAAGAGAGGCTGGGAGGTTGAGAGGTTTCACCACAGTACATTTGTGAGATATTTACAAACTTTATAGGAAACATTAGTTTTACTACACTGTACAGTAAAGAGATTCTGATTAACACTCGCTTTCGGCTTGTTCAGCTTTGCGCCTTGCTTCATCTAAAAAATCGTTCAAAATATTCCGCTTGGGAAACTGAGACATAGAAGCCAACAAAGATACCTTTTATCGCTTGTTCTTTCCAAACTGCTTTGTTGTGTTGCAGATTGACAGTCCATCTAAACATGTTCAAAATGATATCAGACACCAAAAATTTTCTAATGCAGTTTTACCGTATTTTTTACTATTAGCCCCCTTTTTCTGTCCCCAAGGCTATAAATAGCAGGGAGCAAAATTTGGAAAAAATGTTGTGTGTCGAAAATAGCTAAAAATAAAGCTATGCTCCAGGGCAATAAGTCGAAAACAAAAATATACAAAATACTGTATTATTGCACGGAAAAAATGCTGCAAAAAACGAAAACAAACTTTGCAACATTACTTACGGTTGCGGAATGCAAAGCTTGCCATCGGGCGTCACCGGAATACGTTTGCTACCCGTGGATATGCCGCTGCTAGCGTTCGATGACGGTGGAGCCGAAGGTGAACCAGAGTCCTCACTTCCACTATAATAAAATACAATAGCAAGAAAATCTACAATTCAACGCTTTAATATAAGTCGATACCTTTCGATCACGCTATCAGCTTGAACTGGTATCATTTCGGTGAGAAACGCATCGACGACTTTGACGAGCATTTGGCCCAAAACGTCAAATATTGGCGCAACGATAAAATCGATGAAGCCTAAAAAGAAATACTCTCAGAAAAGTTTGACTCATATATTCACAATATTTTATTATGTGTTTTTGGCGGTCATTAAATTAAACATGCAAATAAAAATCGTAACAAAATCAGAGCGCGGGATAAAGCAAAAGACATTTTATTTTAAAATGAATGTCTTTTTCGTACAATGCAAAATGCTAACCAATTTGAGATTCAGCCAGTTTGACGGAATTCCTGTCGCAGAGCGGTGAATACGGTAGTCCGATTGAGGCTTCGAGATCACCCTAAACGAACAGGTCGGCTAAAGTTTGAGAAACTCTCCTGCTATAACACACATTGGATTTAACCTGTCTGAAAAACTCTTCTGAAACTTTCATCGTCCAGTTCTCGTGTAGGTGCCACGGCTTTGTCGGATGCGATATGTCGCAGCTGTGCACGATCATACACATTGACTTTGTTCGGTCGACCCTACGAGTATCAAAGGGGGTAAGTTGCAGATGCGAGGCGATCGTTTTGCGAGAGCAATAACTCGAACTTTTCCGGCATCACAACCATTCCCTTCATGAGCTTGACTTGCGAAAAATGCATCGACATATCGGTGGCGAGTACGATCTCGACGCAGAGGTTTCGAAATTCTCTGCAAGACAGGCGCGCATGTTCGATCAACCAGAAAATCAATAAATTGATAAAGCAACACATATTTAGCAGCACTGCAATTTAAGTCCGCAACTCAATTTTTTTGAATTTGAAAAAATAAAATAAAATTTTACAAAAAGCACACATGCCTGAACTCTTCACGGGTAAGACCCGAGGCGACATTCTTGCTCGCTTGTTTCAAAAGACGAAAACAAGCGCTGACATGATGATTCTCCAACACTGAACGATCGTTGTAGAGAAGCGCAAAAGCTGACCTAAAATTGGTAAAGCGATAAAATCAATCGCCATAAAAATCAATAGAATGATAAATCAAAACTCACCCGGATTGAACATGAAAATTGTTTGTTTGACCCGTATGCTCGTAGTCATGTATGAGCGCGGAGAAGATGCACGCGAATATCTCGAGATCGGTCAGACATTCCTATTTCGTAACAGGCTGAGAGTTTTGTAGCTAAAACTCATCTGACTCTAACAGAGAGATTTACCACAAGTCCTGTCGTGGTGATGATGGAGTGTACGGACTGAGCGACGTCCGCCGCGTGCACGAGATTATGATACGGATTCGCGTGCTTGCTGTAGCCAACCTGGAGCTCTTCGAGTAAGTTCTCCAGTACTTGCGGTGCAATCTCAAGTGACACCCCAAGGTTTGATATTACAGGGCCAGAGCAGTTAAAAACTATAATAACCTTGAATCGAGCCGACAAGCCGCATCGATTGAAAAGCTCGAGACTGACGTATTTCAGCGAGTTGTTTTCGGTGATGTCGTTGAAACGCATAATGTCAAAATTCCAGTTCTCCAAATCCTGCATTCGATGCACATAGCAAAATATCGAGTGCAACATTTTGAGCTTTTGCAGCCAAAATCGGACATAGTATGAAACTGAATAAAAATGACACTGGCACAAAATTTTGTTACTAGAATTAAATTTAAATTGAGCATCACAAATTAGTCTTCTTACCTTCATTTCTATTGCAATCTTATGCGGAATGTCAACCGTTGAGACTTCGCTAAGACAGCCGGACCACAATCTACAGGTTGGAAAAACGTTCGTAAAATATTGTTTGGATCCGGCGATGAGTAAAGATACCGTTTGAAGAAGATTCCTGTGCGAATAGTCTGCGCAACGGACTTGAAACTGTGCTGCTTCTTCACCTGGTCACGCCTCGTGAACGTCGATGAAAGCCATTCGCGAACTTCCGCCGGCACGTCGTCGGACTCGAGAACGGTGAGTTCTTCCTCGTCTTCACATAGGCGTCTGAAAACAAGAGCTGCAAACTTAAAAAGTTTTTTTTCGTATAGATTGCTGATTGCCATTTTACATAGCAGCAGTTGTATCGTCGCGACATGCATTCTCCAGTATGACGACCGCATATTCAAGATTTCGCTTCAGATCGTGGATGACGACATGCCCGCGGTTCAGCTGATTGAGAACAAATCGCAACCTTTGAAAGAAGTACAATGTGTCAAGCTTGCTTCTAGCAAAACAGCGGGAACAAGTTGGATAAACCGATCCTAGAGGCACATTGACGTTGAGGCTGCCTGTGGATCTCAAAATCATAGATTAGAACAAATTTTAAACATTCGTAATTTCATCAGCATTCACGTCAGATTTCAAGAAAATCGGTTCAGAGAGTCTCGAATTATGGGCAAAATAAGTTCTAAACTTTTGCCGCTTATGATAAAACCACTTATGACAAAAACTCGCTATGACAGCAAATTTGCGTTTACACCACTGCACCAGGAAATTCCCACCAAAGTCGAAGCAAATCCGTCTAGGTCTTCTTGAGTTATGGGCAAAATAAGTTATAAAATTTCGTCACGTCTTACAAAAATCACTTTTGCCAAAAACCGCCGATGACAACAAATTTGAGTCTAGACTACATCAACAACACTCGTACCAAATTTAAAGCAAATTGGTAGAGACATTCTGAAATCATAGGCAAAACAGGCTATTTTTAATTTGAATGTGGGCTTAGTGAATCATCGTACTCGCGGAGTATCAAACGCACTGGTCGCATTTATGAACTCGTCCGAGCTGCTGGTCCAAGGTATTTACCTGCAAAATTTCAGCTTGCTAGCTTGCTCCTTGCGAGAGCTATCGTGATCACGAGCAACAGACGGACAGACGAACGGGCTCCATTGCATAAGGCCTACTGACTTCATCAGCGGGCCTAAAATGAATGCTACCTATTCGGACGCCCGTTTACCTTGTTACCCTGCCCAAAACAGAACGTTAGCTGACAATGAAAGATGGTGTCCAGCGTGTTCCAGGGGGGGGGGGGGGAACACCCGTAAATTTGTCGACGTGTTTTTCTGTTTTGGCATGGTGGCCTTTCCGTGCAATTTTTGGCCAATTTTTAGACTTTTTCGTTTCTTTTCCGTTTTTGATTAGCCCAAAAAAATTTGTTCGATTTTTTTCTTTTCTTACAACATAGGAAAAATATTTTTTTTTCAGTTTTTTCCCCGAATAAAATCACTATTTTGGAAGAATGCTTTTAGGCCCAAAGACCCGTATTTTACAAAGATATTTTTAAAGTAGGCCTTTTGAAAAAAGCACTCCAACCTGCATGCATGTTGTCGCATGACTTGCTGATAGGAAATCCGAGTATCGTCGTTTGTAATCGGTAGCGCCATTTGTGTTTATAGCTGATAAGCTAGGGTTCCGTGCACGCCGCTTTTATCTAAATAGAAACTTCAGATGACCTTTCAGGGAAGTCAACGCGGGAGTTATGACGTCATCAAGAAATCAAAATGGTAGGAGATCCATTAGGAACAAGCACGTTTGACGCTATTCCACTCGTCGAGTAAGCAGCAGGAAACAACAATAATGGAAGCGCGGAGTGTAAGATATGTCGTAGTCGGCGCCAAAATTAGTTCTGAAAGCACGTCCCCTTAAGCGTTGTCACGTATGCAAGTTAATCAAGCGATTAGCGTAAACTTGACAGGCTTTGAGAACGTCCAGATTTTTCGTTCTAGTCTTGAGGTGTCACACTGTTGCAACGAATTGTCAACTAAAACTAGAAATTTTCGAATCCAAATTTTCTGCAAATTCAAATTCGAAATTTTTTAATTGATTTTTTGCCGGAATTCGAATCGAATTTGCCGAAAACTCGAGCCACGGAAAACTCTACAGGAAAGTTTTCCATTGACTTTTTGGGATAAAAATTCGCAAATTGGAAATTTTTTGAATAGTTGTAAGAAATTTGTTGCTACCTTCTTGCGTACTATTAGTTAAATAGGATCACAAACAAAAACGCAAGTTGGCACTTTCTTGTGTGAAGCGAATGGTTACGTCACAAAATAAAGAGTAAAAATTTTGAAAAAATTCATAGAATCTGTAATCTGAAAAATGTGGAGTCAAATGGAATTCTGAAAAAATAATTTAAAAACTTTCCATTGAGTTTGGGGGGTTCGTGAGTTCGAACTTTTTCGATTTCTTGAATGGTTAAAAGAAATTCGTCGACACTCTAGAATGTCATGCCGAAGGTTGCGGATTCTGCTAATCAAGAAGATACGTACTTCGAGAAATTCACGTCGCTTCATGCTCCGAAAGTAAATTCGCATTAGTGCTCGGAGCCAACCATTATTTCAGCAGCTGCTAGGCTAGAATTGATATGCGCACCGTTGGGTGTTTTTGGTTGAATTTTTCGCTCACCCGCTCGCCGATAAATATTTCAAAGCTCAATTGCAGGAAATTGTGGCAGTTATTACCCTCAACAAGAGGAGCTTGTACAAATTGCAGCGTTGGGTTTCGGCTGCATCAACGCATAAAAGCTTGGCAATCTGTTAGGCGTTAATGGCGATCGGGCAAAACGTTTTTTTTTCTGCAAACGTGTTGTTCGCCGTTTTAGATTGGGGTCCAAGACGTTTAGACAATTTAAAGGTGGTATCCATGCGGCAAAGAACAATCCTAAAAGCGTTGAGGTTTCACTTGGGCTGCAGTGTTTTTTCTTGAGGGCTTCGAGGACTCTATCTACTTTAGTTTTAAAGCTTACTGACGCATCGTCAGTGAGTCTATTGTCGTCGCACGTATTGTCCGTCCGGCCCTCATCATCCTAGCTCCCGCAAGAAAAAAGCTTGGAGGCTGAATCTGAGCATAGATAGTCCCTAGGGCCAGAGGAAAAACTTTTTAATTTTGGGTGCTCCAGGGGTCACTACAGGTGAACAGGGGGCGTTAATAAATTCGCGGCCACGCAAAAAAGCCGTTTATGTAAAACTGTTTTGCGCATAACTCCTGAACGCCTCAAAGGATTTGGCTGAACTTTGTATGCGCACTCTCCATATGTGAAGCGTCAAAATTTTCTTGTCATCGATGTTTTTGGCATAAATGGTCTCACCCCCATCGGCACATTGCGCTGGTGGGCCTCGAGGATCGGTACATCTTACTTGTTACATTTTTTAAATTTTGGCTACTTTTGGTCAATTATTTTCCGGGCGTATAGTTTCCAAGAAGAAACACTGCTTTGGGGCATCTATGTGCTACAACCCTCAACATCGACATTCTTTCCAGCTGAGTTTTAGAAACTGACAAAACCTGCTGATGCAGCTGCTGATCGGCTAACTACAGCGGCGGGCAACGTTTTGTTTTCCCGGGCGAAATTTTCTAAAACATTTTTGTCTAGGGAGGTTTGCAGGCGCCAGTGGAACTGGACAATAAAGCCAATAAAAGTCCACAGAAAAATTGAAATGCAAGGCGAAGACCGGATTTGCGCTCAGCTCGGCCAGCTTTAAAAGCGGGAATCATCACCGACAAATTTTTTAAATAAAATTTTTATGCTTTTGCCTTGCGCTTGTAGTATGAGTTACACGGTACGCGGGATGCGACTCAATTGCGCTGCGTTATCAAGAGTTCTAGCGTAGATGTTAGACCACGACTTCACCAACAAAACAACACACCAGCCCTGCAATACAGCGTTTACACAACTCTCACGCACGAATACGCAGCACAAATGCCGGCAAACTACTCCGGAGCTAATTCAGTGCGAGCCCCGCTGTTGCAGTTTGTTCGCCAGCCTAAACGAGGTTAAAAAAGTATGCAGCACAGACGGAGAAGCGTGATGCGTGAGAAAGCTCCTGAATGCAAGTACGGAATACATCAACGGCCTAATTTCGTTTGTTTGGTCAACTCTTTGAAAACTGAAATTTACTATCTTCTGAATTTTATGCTCAAAGTTCCGGGGGCCGCGCGGGCGCCGCTAAAACCCTCCGCGGGGGCCAAACGCCTGCGGGCACCAGGTTGCCCGCCGCTGGGCTAACACTTGTTCTCAAGCTATTAGCTCCGTGGAATTTTGTGTGTACAGCTGAAACTCATCGTTTACTTTGAAGCCCTATTTCGACACTTTATTTGCTATCGCAGACGCACAGTCTGAGCAAAAAATTGCTTCCACTCGGTTGAAACGACCGTGAGAAGCCGCGGGCTTCGTTCAACACGTATAGAAACTATGCGGATTCCAACTTAGTCTTAGCTTTGCTGCTTTTCTAAATAAACTACGCATAAAGTAACAGAAATTACGAACAGTTGCACGGAAATTTGAAGCCAGAAAAATTCTTATTATGTCTAAATTAACACGCTAAATTTCGTAAAAATGAAAAAACTGATTTAAACTAATTTTAAACAGCATCGAAGGTTGAGTTAGTTTAGAGCGTTGCCTCCAGAACACTATTGCGAAATATATAAACGCAAAGTATAAAGTGTCACTTTTCCGAAATATGTTCGTAGTCTAAACATCACGTGAGCCATGATTCGTTTAAACGTTGGCCTATCCGGGCTGCGTAAGCTTGGGCTTACTCAAAGACTTGCTGCCGTTTATCACATGAACTTTATTTTGGAACGATTTGGGGCAAATCAACGCCCTGATCTCGTTGCGAATATCCTCGTTGCGCGTGAGCAGTGTGACAAAGCCAGCGTACAGGCTGAGATTAACGAAAATGATCGCTATGAATGGCTGAAACTTTGCCGCCGTCGCAACGCCAAGAGAGCTAGTAATATTAGTGAGCACTTGCCCGAGCAACACCGTACATGCGTTTATGCCCAACAGTATCAGCGCCATTTCGGCCGCGCGGTAGTGTAGCGACGCCTTCAACTCTTTTACATTTCGTCCTGCAAATTCGGAGCGAAAAATGACATTTGGCGACTCTCGCAAACATAGTGCCACGCAATACAAAATGTATTATCGGCCTTTGACCAGTTGCCAATAACATCGTCGCCACAGATGTTTTGAACGCCTGAACCCACCCGCCAAATTGTAAATTGAAAATGTCGAATTTTTCTAAAACTCACGCATTGGAAAGCGCTGCAGGTTCATGCATTAAAAGCGTTTCTTGTCTAATGGTCAACGGGCGATAATAAACTTTTTCCTGGCATATTATATTTTTTTATAACAGGTCGGAGGTTGAAGGGTCAAGCCCCGTAGTAGTACAAATGGGTTTTGCATTTTTTTACGCTATGCGGTCTGTATGCAAGCCAGCTGTCGAAGGCGGCGAGGCATACTGGGGTCACAGACGTAAGAAACTACGGGACTAGACGACCGGGCTTACGGGCGGTCGCTTTCTCTTACCGTACTTTTCCATATAAAGCCCCCGGGACTTTACTTGGAAATTCCCATTTTTAGCAAAATTTTTTTTTCAAAAATATAGCCCCCCTCCATTTAGAGCCCTCACATCAGAGCTTTTCCAAAGCATAGTGAACACCAGGAAATGAAGTCGTTTTTTACTTGTGCAAGAACTACTGTATTATGGCAAGCGAGAAGCAGGTCATGTCGCATCCGGTAAGAATCGCTGCAGTGAATTGATATTAGATCAGAGCGTGCACATCAGCTTCAACTGTTACTCCCTGCTCGTGATACTTGGCCACATGTCGGATTTAAAAAAATCCAAATAAAGCCCCCACCGCTAAATACAGCCCCGGGGCCTTATTAAGAGGGAGCTTAATATAGAAAAGTACGGCAATCTGTTACTATGGCACGCATTTACCTTTTCGCTTCGCCAGCTGGATACGGCCGACTAGGATGACAAGAAGAGACACGTAGATGATACCATACACCACGTATAGTATGATACCAAACCACGATATCGCGACGCCAAAAGGGGGTAACCAAATCTCCGCCTGCGTGCACGTTGAAATGAGCGGAGTCGGATTGATATACGCTACTGACAGCGAGGTGACAACGATAGTCGACAGCATCCACATGGCGACGTTCATCAACTGAAGTTGGCCCACTCGAAACTGTCGATATCGGGCCGGAAATGCCACGCAGAGAAGGCGATCGACGGCAATAATTATGCTCTGCGGAATTGCGCCGTAGGGGAAGAGGGTTGTGCCGAACACCTGCCAAAAGCAGGCGAGCGGCGTGTTCGTCTGCGGCTGACCGGTCGCGTAGAGGCTAACGCGAATTATTCCCACCACGACGTACCAGAGGGAGTAGAGCGACGCGCCGGCAGAGTCGTGTAGGAGACAGAAGTAGAAGTTCGAATGGAGCTTCTTGCTCTTCACGATCGCGGCAAACTGTATGATGCTTACGAAAAGGCCGGGAACACCTAGACAGATCCACAGCACGTTCGCGGGTAGGTCGGCTGTGAGCGTGGCTATTGACACGATATCGAGAGCGGTTAGATTTGCTGCCGCAGAGTTCATTCCTTCACCTAGAGACATATTAGCTATTCCGTCCGTTCCTTTAACGGTGATAAAAAATTATGATAAAACTGTTTTTCTTCTGCGCTTTCGGAAACGCGTGTTTAGGTCACGAGCGTGCAACTTATTGCAGCTTCGTGATGAAAGCTAATTAAGTTTTTCCTACAAATCGAGAATGTTGCTTGCGATTGCGTCGTCGACATTCACCTGCTGCTGTCACATCGACAATTCGTTCGCTCAGCTTAGGCGTTAACGAGTAGTCAGGAAGACAACGAAAGAAAAACAAAACGTGAATTTTTGAATGCTTTGATAAACGCCTACTCAAATAGGACCAAAAGTAAAACTTAACTTTTTTCACCTTTTTCTCCAAGGTTCCATTTTGCACACTACCATAAAAAGTACTTCTGAAGAACGCTACCTTTCTCATATACTATGTACCTGGCTAGACTGTTTGTTTGTGCTATGTATTGTGAGTGCTTCTGTGCCACCCTACTCCCAACTCTACGGCAGCCGAACCACCCAAGGCAGTGAGACATAATTGGGTCAGCGGCGCACGAGAACCGCCTTGGGAGTGGCGCACACAAACATAATGAAATCGATTCGCGATGAGGAGGCAATTCGCAAGATTGCAGAGAAGGAGTGGTGTGATGTCGTGGTGGCGTGAGATGGTAACGCTGCAGGAGTCCCAGGGCCCGTCACATCGCGACGGCCAATTTTACTAGTAGGTTCTTAAACTTCACGTGATCGTGAATCGTTAAAGTTTTCAAGACGCATTTTGTTTATTCGAAGCGTTGCCGCCATCGATCACGTGAACTTTGTTCTGGAACGCTTTCGGGCAGACCAGCGGAAGAGGTTTGTGCCGAACATCTGCCAGAAACAGGCGAGCGGCGCGTTTGTCTGCGGCTGTCCAGTCGCTTAGAGGCTAACGCGAATGATTCCCACCACGACGTACCAGAGCGAGCAGAGCGCCGAGCCGGCGGCTTCGTGGATGAGGCAGAAGTAGAAGTTCGAGCGGAGCTTCTGCTCTTCGCGATCACGACAAACGAACTGTATGACGCTAAGGAAAAGGTCGGGGACACCAATGCAGTTTCACAGCACGTTCGCGGGTAGATCGGCTGCGAGCGTAGAGAGCGATTATGTCGAGTGCGATTAGGTTTACTTCGAAAACGGTCATTCTTTCTCAAACGAAAAATAGTGATTAGAACTGTTTGAATTCTGCGCTTCCGCGTTGTCTAGGTGTCGACGAGCGTGCTACCGATTGCAGCATAGAGTAAAGCTAATTGAGTTTTTCTTGCCCATCGAGAGTGTTGTATCTGATTGCGGCGTTGACTACTTTCATATGTTGCTGCTGTCACGTCGACAATTCCTAGCTTGAGTTTAGTCGTCAAGGAGTACCCAATAATAAACTTCAATTAATGCTTTGGTCTAAACCCACGCGACGTTCACATAAAAACCGCCTGCGGCTGTTTGTGCATGAACTCCGGGTTGGGTTGCACAATGTGCGTGCGTACAAAGCTCAAGTTCTTGTGTTACTCAAATTCTATGACATGTCGTGTTGATTGCAGTAAAAATTTGACCTTACAGACCCAGCTTTTGAGCAGTTTTCCGTCGGTTTTTTCAGCGACGTCTCCAACTTTTCTCCTTGTTGTTGCATTCGTGATCATTCAGCAGGGTATTTGTGGAAAAGTATGGAACCCTTAAAAAATCTGTCATACTATCGGCGATTCTTCTCCGCTTGCGAAGCCGTGACCGTGAAGAATAACTTGCGAAGCTGTGACCGCGACGCAATGGCACCCATACGAGTCCTAGACTGTTTACAGAAAAAAGAACTAAACCGCTAGCTTTCTTTGTTCGAGAGTTATATGATAGACACACAGACAGACGCACGCATGCACAGACACCGCCGATTTCATAAGGCACACTGACGTGCGCAGTGGGCCTAAAAAGCAGCACAGCATTAAAGAAATATCTGTATTTGGTCAAAGTCAATCTGCGGAAGCTTGTTGTGTTGCGATTGTTGTATTCTTGCATCGATTACGAGGTCCTATCGCTGGCGGTTTGTATTAACTGCGAGTGAGTAGAATTCTCAACGGATGCCGTGCCATCCTCACGGACGCATCATTGACTGCTGCAACTTTGGGCGTCACAACTGGGAGCGTGTAGCCGGGGACCTCTCCAACGTCCATTGAATTTGTGACCTCGGCAATTTGTATGATGACCGTCGTCGGCGGGTTACTGCCGGAGCAAAGGGCGACGAGGCACGCGAAAGCAAAAGGATAAACGGTGGTGGTGATCATCATCTGCGGACGAGTCAGACTGGTGGTATTCTTTCAATGACTGGCCTAAAAATGTGGAAATGAGGTCAAATTAGTTGAGGTACGATCTTCCTTTCGACAATCGGCAAAATCATGAGTCACGTTGCGTGTCGACGCGGGCGCGAGTAACGTAATATTATAATTAAATTTGCATTTCAACGAGTGCGTTTTTTGCTTTAGATCCGAGTCTCGACAAGTCGACCTTGTTGAGGCGGCACGCACAGAGAGTTGTTGCTTCTTTCACCTTTCTGAACTTGTTATCGGGAACAAAATCTAGAGAAGACGGAATGCAAAACGTTGTTTCGAAAACGAAGTGACAAGAATTTTCACCAAAGTGATCGCGGGCTAGGCGTTCGTCCGTCCGTAGCGCTCGGACACAGTTGCTTTGAAATTTAAAAAAATTTGAAAAAACTAAATAAAGCATTTTGCAATCTATGGTCCACACGTGCGGCTGTAGCAATCGTGTAACGACGTTGGTGTCGAACGTCTCGTGAACATAATGCAATTACTAATTGTTATACAAGTAAATAAGCAAGGCCGAAGAGCATCTCCTTCTGCTCTCCTCATTCTGCGGTCCTCACCGGTCAGGCAATCGACCTCTGACCAGTTAGCTAATCTTTCACTTACTAACGATTCGACTTAGGCTTAGCGTAAGGTTAAAATTCGATTTAAAAAATGTCAATAAAAAGTCGATAAACATCGAAAAAATCGAAAATCATTGAAAAAATCGAAAATTATCGAAGAAGTAAAATATGAACTTTTCGAACTTTTTTGTTCCAAAAATGAAAAATTCTACCAGATTCGTACTCTCCGTGTAAAAATTAGTCATCATGTCTAGCTTTTTTTTTTAAAATTCAACTTTTTCGTCTTCTCTAAAGTGCATTCATGCTGAAGCGGGGACGTCTTCGTGAAGTACCGACGCCGTGCGTGCGACCCCGCAAGTTCAACTTTCAGTATCGCAAATACAACTTTTACTTTCACATTCTTTACGTCTTCAAGGGCATACGTCCTCGGCGTCGCCTACAGCTAGCCACGGCCAGACGACTAATCCATCTTCGACGTTTGTTGTTTTTCTCTGGCGCCCCGTTTTTAGGCCCACTAACCAGTGAAATTGCTTTGCGGAGTCGGTCCGGCTCCAGAACGCACCAGTTTTGACTTTTGGCCGGAGCGGAGCCCGAGCGATTTGCACTCCGGGGTGCCTGAAGCGGAGTCGGAGCGGAGCGATTTTATTTTGTCCCGAAGTGTTTACATATTTTTGCTAGGAAGTTTCCCAAAATTTTAAAAGCCTTGGAGGTACTTGAAACAAGTTCTGGAGCAAAATTTCAAGGAAAATGTTCTTTCGAGGACGTTTTCGAAAAGGTTCCAGACAGCACCTTTTCTTGACACAAAGCAGGTTTTCGGGCACGTTAAAGTAATAGTTCGGAGCGCTCTGGAGCCGGAGCGACGCCAAAGATTTGACTTTTTCTCGAAGCGTGGCCGGAGCGATTTTCGGTTCGGGGTGCCCCGAGCCGAGCGGAGCTATGAAAATTTTGACGGCCCGGAGCGATGCCGGAGCGGATCGATTTAAAAATAAGCCGCATCAATTTCACTACTGTTAGGATATTTGTCGCTTAGTCATGCTTCGTGTCATCACGTCTGTTGATGTGAATGCAGTTTCTGTAACGTTGAAAGGAGGCGAGGAAGCCGTGAGATCACGGCAAAGTTCGGCTACTTGTTTGGAATGCTGGCTGGGCTGGACTCATCTTTCGGGCATTCTCAACGCGCCGTTGGGACATTCTGCTGCGTGCTTTTATCGTCTACGTCCGTCCTCTTCTCGAGTACTGCTCGCCTATATGGTCGCCCTGCTCGAGGAACCTG
>JAQGBB010000441.1:0-19646 GCA_034691745.1 Prismatolaimus dolichurus
CGCAAAAAGCATGTTCGTACGTACGTTCGTTCATTCCTGTGAGTAATGCGTTGCATGTTCGGAATTTTGTCGGAACAAAAAATTGTCCAATCTTTTTCTCTATAAATTTTTTGTGGTTGTGCGACTTTATGGAGGGAAATGCACCTATATTTATTTTCCATTGTTTTAATACTCGATACTAAACTTCAACATTTCGACTTGAGGAATAAAGAAAAAATAGAATTTTTGAGAGAACTTTTTTATGTTCGAGTACACGAGAAAAAGTAAAAGTTCTTGTAAAAGTTTCTTATTTTTTCAGGTCGTTAGAAGGGTTGATTTGACTCCCGTTTATTCTAATTTTTGCAGAAACAACATTTACGTTACTCACAAGCTCAGCTTCGCATGGGAACAAGTCGAAGCTTTTGCTGCGACGGTGCAATGCCGTCTTCTTCTTTGCCAGAGACGCCAGCTTTAGCGGCGAACGCGTGCTGTGATATCACTTACCAGGGACAACGCGTGTCGGATCACCGATTTAGACGGAAAACAGCATCGTCGTTAGCCGGCGTTTTGCCGTGTGCATCGCAGTCATCTCGTTTCAGGATACCGCTTTGCTCGCTATTTCTACTTCTAGCTCTTCAAGGTAAGGATAGTTATTTTGGTTGTTTGCGGCTTTTGCTTTACCTTACACGTCAGCTAGTTTTTATTGATTTTTTATCGATCCAGTGTTAGGCATGAGCTGTCACGTTTCAGCAGATTTCGTTTTTTCACAGCTTATAGTATAGCTCAGGCTTGTTTCGTGTCTTTTACGGTGGAGATTACTAAATTTGATACGTACACGTCGGCTTTTGGGGTTTTAGTGCACTATTTGTTTTGTTGTTATTTATTTGTTGATTTTTGTCGGTCAATTGACGTCTGCCCTTTCTCGGAGATTGGCGTAGCCGACGCCGTTCGGCGAGCCGCATCGCATTTCACTCTTGCGTGTTCCGTCTTTTTCTATCATGTGTATCCTTTTTATGTAACGTATACATACAGTACACGCCGCGATCGGTGTTCGGAGTGAGGGAAGCAATAAAAATAAAGCCAATGTAAATATTTTGGCGTCCCTCTCCTCTTCCTAGCGTGTCTCACGTTCGATGACGACGACACGACAAGCGCAAATAGAAGACAAGGCTAACCTCAAAGCGAGAGTGATGAGGGTTTTTATGCTTTTGATTCAGTGAAAGAGGCGAGGTGCGACTCTATGATGAGAAGGTGAACGAGTGAAAAGGTTGCGACGGAGGAGGGACGATATGATTTTATTGATTTTATTTCTCCGATCTTTGAGGCGAGGATGAATGAGATGTCGCGCTTTCGTTCGCAAAGGCGCTTCTGATTTTCGCCTTTCCTCGCGATGTGTAACAGTTTTGCATGTTTTTTTTCTTCTTCCTCGTGTAATTACGTTGAGTACACATAGGCCTAGATAAAAGGCGAGGCGAGCAGAGGTTACCTACATTCTTTTCTTTTCGTCCCCCACTCCTCTCGCGGTGTGGTCGATTTTACCATTTTGTTTTCTCAATTTTGTTTGTGTGGCTCTCGACTATTGACGACGAATTGCGCTTTTTTCACACCTAGAAAGGCGAACGCACCAGCGAAAATGTGCGATCAAAAAATTATCGCAACATACATTGCTGGTGAGAAATGTGAGACGAACGGACGGAGTTTCGGCCCTTTCCGTTTTGACAAATTCGTTGGCGGATGAAAAGTCTTTGATAAAAAATACAAAAGATTTTTGTGCCTTAAACGGGATGATGAAGTTGATGGAGTGGGCAAAAACTTTTTGAACGCTTGGAAAATTAGCTAAAAATAAGTGTTATTTGTGCAATTAATTGCAGTATTTCTCTCCAGAGCGGATTGAAAATTTACACTTTGTTTGAGGGCTCAGAGAATCCTCAAAAATTTTTAATAAATGCTCAAAATTTACGGTGAAGTCAGGGAATTTTTGCCTGAAGTAAATATGAATTTGAAAAAGTTAAATTTTGATTCACAAGCTTCATTTTCCAATAAGCGGTATGAGGATGCTTTTTTCGTGAGTCAAGTGAAGCCAACTAATAGCACATGGTCACTCTGTGAGAGGCAGCTTAGCGCCATATGTACCATACGTTTGCTGCATTGTGAAATTCGATTCGGCCGATGATTGATACGGCGAGTGTGTATTTTCGTAGTCTGCTGCACCACAACAATGGGCAGTGGTTTTTGTTGCTAATTCTAAGTACGGCAGACAAGCTGTCAGCTTACGAGCTACTCACTGCACCTGACTGACAGACTGTGCAGCTGACCTGGCCTTTTGAGTTGTCCGTGCGAGGGACCGACCACTGCCTGGGTACCTAAACTGATAGCTCACTCGACGAACGGGCATTTGTTGGCTGGACAGCCCACCGTCTACCGTTATGACGAGTGGGGAGTTTGTGTGCTCTGACCGAGCGAGAAAGAGAGGGGCGAGAGTTGCACTCCGCCGCAGCGGCGGACACTTCGCGAGAGACGCGAAGGAAAGAATGCGTTCGACCTTGAAAGTGTGCGCACGGCGTTGCTGTCGACGATAGGGACGAGTCGCGGCGCGTTTAGTCTCTGTCGTAGGGACGAGAAATACAGTCGTTGAATCGGTTGTCGTTTGCGACGCTCAACCACCGCTATGGTGGTGGCAGATAAAGTGTACTAAGTGCTTTGCTTTTGCGGCTGACTTGGCGATTTGAGTTCTGACTTTTGACGCTCTGTGAAGTCAGAATGTGAGGTGCTAGTTTAGGGTTAGCTGTGTCGATGCTGAGTAGAGAAACGGAGTTAATTTGTATGCATAGAAATTGAGCGAAAATTCGTAGGAAGTTCGAGAATTTTATTGATATTAAATCATGATTTTTCGACGTTTTTACGAAGAATAATATTTGCGATATTTTTATTAGAGTTACTTTTAGATATTTTTGATTTTTTCCTGTGTTGTAGACTGCTGTAAATTATTTTTTTTTCTCGCACTCGAATTGGTCAGTTGAGTTCGACTTTTTGTACACCTCTCTCTAACCAGATGTGCGCAGAACTGGAAAGGTGAAATTCTAAATTTGAGCGAATTTTTTGTCGTCGATTTTTTCCAACTTTCCCTTCGATAATCCTCAGCTCTCTGTATGACAATGGTGCATCGTAAAGGCGAACGTAATTGGCTGTTTGTCGGCGAACAATCGTCGACACATGAAGGAGCAGGCTCAGCTGACGAGAAAGTCGAACAATGTGGATCGCTTTAAAAAAACGTGAAGTCGCGGAAATCTAGAACGTCGACGATCTGTGTACGGTTTAGGAGCAGTCGAGCGTGGACACGCGATTCTCCACGGTCGCACGGATGAGGGAAAGGGATGAACTAGGAAGAATAATTGCATAACGTATACACCAATTGGTATCTCTAAATTGTTATTGTGTTTGGCGAATTGATCGTCGGTGATGCGCGGTTGTGGTGTGGAGAATTAGGAACGCGTAGGCCTAGAGTTCCGCGTTGCAAAAAAGGGAATGTTGCAAATTCGGATGTTCTAGCTAGCGTTTTACTGCTGTTAGCTGTGAAGCGTTGTATTGTAGGGACGTAAATGATCGATTTATCGATTTTTTAATTAGAATTTTTAATTCTTCTGTGGTAGAACTTATCCTTTGGTTTGTTCGTTTCTCGTATAGCTTCGTTATTCACGCCGTCGACGGCGCAGATTTTCCTGACAGCGCCCAACACCGAACCCTACTACGTGAAAGCGGGCGAACGGGGCCCGCTGCTCCCTTGCTCCGTCGCGCCACAGTTTGCGCAGCGTCCGTACATGCTCAACTGGGTGAAGCTGCAACCGGCCGGGCAAGGACACTCTGTGAGGTAGGTTGCGCTTTTTCGAGTCACGTGATGCTGTGTTCTGTGTATTCCACTTGTGTCTTACGCTCGAGCGATCGATATGACTCGACGGCTAATCATTTTGTGCTCGTTGGGAAGTGGGACTACCTTTGTTTTCGTGTTGGGCGTGAGCTCTGCATTCGCTTGGTCGTACCTGTGCGTGCATGCTTCCTCTCTGGCGCGTTAATAATTGCGAGTGCACTTCGACGCGAATGTTTGTTGACCGACGACGTCCGCTTTCTAGTGGCGATTTGCGAGTGAAAAGGACCAAATTGAAATAGTTGCTTGCTGGGTGGATCGGGTTGCGCAAGAGTGCGAAAGGGATGATTGGCGTGCGCGGATTGTCGAGCTTGCTGAGAAGCTAAGTAGGGCACGCTTTATTTGCTAAGCTAGGTAGGGCTGACCAGCGGGGACTCGTTTCTGAGTGACGCAGGCGAGGGACGAGAACACGTGTGTTTTAAGTATTCTACGACAAAAACTATTGATATTTTTCAATTAATTTTTTTTTCAAATTATTTTATTAGTATTCTTTTTAAATTGTTTAAAATGTGAGATTTTCTTCAATATTTTTGCCGATTTTGGTCGAAAATTGAGCGATTTTTATTGTGCAATTAGAGATAGCTTTCTTATTTAGAAGTATTTTTCCTCGATTATTATGTTTAGCATCATCTCCACCGGTGATGAGAATCGCGAGAAGGACGCGTACGAGCTCGATATGACGTGCGGCGGCCGCAGCAACACCAGTGGTTGCTACAACTTGCGCATCCTCACCGTCGACTACGCACGCGATAATGGCCGCTTCCTCTGCCAGGTGCAGGGTCCGAAATCGAACGAGAATCGCGCCGCTGATGTCGTCGTTCTCGGTGAGTCTTCGATTTTTTTTTTGAGAAATATGCGCATTGTGCGTCGTGAGGATGTCGAGTGATATTTAGGAAAATCGTTTTTTGAACAGCTTAGAATAATTGATTGATATTTTTTCTGCTAGTGCGTCGTTAGCTAGCTACAATGCCGGATTACGGTAGTTAGCTTCTTTTGTGAATTTTACGATTTTTTATTTTTTTTTGCCGCCGCCGCGGGCACTTTTTGCTCCACTCCTGCTCCAAAGATGATTTGAGATATGGCGTAGGGAGACGGCAGGTGTTTTTATGGGCGCATGTTTGACGTTTCTTTCTCTTTCGATCCATCATCTTCGTTTAGCGTATCGTTTCGACGCGTGTTTGATGTGCTTGTTTGACGTTGAACGAGAGTGGCGTTAGAAGTTGTGCACTTTTGATTGATGAGCACCGTCGCGTGTTCGTGTGTTTGCTTTCGAGCCAGACAGACGCGTTAGCTCTTCTTTTAGTCGGTTTTTGCGCCAAATGTTTGTTGTTGAGTTGCGGAGCGTCAGCGGTTTTTTCTAGCGTTTTTTGTCAGCTTCGCGGTGATTGCTTGCTTCTTTGTGTGCAAATAAAACGGTGAATGCCCGCCAGAGCTAGACAGACGTTGCCGATAGTTTCGCTTAGGGAAGAAGCCGATAGGGCGGATCGACGAGAAACAAAGTTTGGGCAGGTGGCTGTTTGAGAGATGGATCACTTTGGTGTGGTTTGCAACTCAACTTTTATTATTGTAGCGGTTTCGGCACGCTTATTGCTTACTGTGGCGTTTCTCAGCAAGTTGTGTCCGTCGAGGTTGCAAAAAGAGTGCAAAAACTTGTTTATTTATTTAGTGATTTATTTTTTCGAACGAAGGGTCAATCTTCTTGTGGTCAGCAGCTGAGTGGTCGAGCTTATGAGAGGGATTTATTTTCGGGTCAAACTTTGCGTTTCGTTCGTATGTGTAAGCTTATCGATTTTTATGAAAAGTGGTTTTTGGTTAATCAGTTTTTGGGGATGCAATGTGATGCGAGGTCGTTCTCTTGGGTCGTCTGCGTGAATCGATCCGTCTTTGTTCTGTAGCTGGAGTTTGGTGTCTCTCAACGATGCGTATTATACGTTTCGAGATCTCGCGAAGCGATAATGGGCGAGCTACTTTTTATGCGGGAGTCGTAGACGAGTAGAGTGCCTGGAGGTTTTGTGATGTAGGTAGTGTAGATCGACGCGATAGTGAAGGAAAGCTGGAGAAAGTGTAGTAGTGGGGGAGTCTATAAAAGAATGAAAAATGAGCGACCGCCCGACGGACTAATTCCAGAGAGACTAACAGTTAGTTACTATACGCAGCGGACACCTTCAGAAGTTCTCCCGCTGGCATGGCATGCATAACTAATTATTCTTCGTTCGCGACGGCGGTGATAAGCAGTCAAGTCAGAGTTACAGACTGGGTATACAAACGCGACCGACAGCGACCTCGTTGACGCGCTTGTTTCTCTTCACCGCCGTGAAACGATCGCCGGCGGTGTTGAATAGATAGATTTTGCCTTAATTTGAAAAATTGTCTCGTGTCACGTCGACGAATGTCGAATCGATCATCGCGACGGGCGACGAAGACCGAACGCCGCCGCTGCGTGTTCGCGGCTTATAGGCGTAGCGTAGAAGGAACGACGATGCGGTGTTCTGTGTAAGGGGTCCTTTTCAGTTTTCGTCTTCAAGGTTATCCTCGTTTGCAAGAGAGAAAAGGCGAAAAATGACTTTCGCGCCCGTTTTGAAAGGGAGAGAAGTTCGTAAATGTGATGCTCGATTTCATCGTACTTGAGAGACTGCTCGGGATCCGTTCAGATGTGGAGAATCGAGGGAGAAAACGTGGACATTTTGGATTAAAAAGGCTCCAAAATCGTGGGCAGAAAAGGACTCGCTGTCTGTGGGCAATGACGCGTGCGTGCGACGTTGATGAGAAAAATGATTAAAGTTTGCGATTTTTACTGAATTTTCCTATTTCTGCTGAATTTTTTTTTGAAGAACGATAAAATGGTAAAAATTTGCAATTTTTACTAAATTCTCCTTTCGCGCATGTAAATTTTCACGATATTTATCGAATTTTCAATGAGTTGAGAATATTTTTCTAGAAAAGAGACTGGTGTGTTCGAAAAGTAGATTCGTAGCTGCTTCGTTACTGTATGATACGGTCCGCTAGTCTTACAATATGTCTCAAATTGGTGTCAAGTGTCGCTAAATCGCTCGTTCGTGGCGACAGGTGCGCGGATCCGTCGATGAAGAGGTCAAATCGTTTTTTGTAACTACGTACTGACGATATGTCTGCGGTGTATGACGCGTCTCGCTTGCGTGGCTGAGAAAAAGTGCGGAGAATGTTCAAAAATCGTTTTGCCGTATAGACGCCAGTCAGTCGATCGTCGGCTGAGTCAGTCTGACGTATGGCGGCTGCAGTGGAGGCAGTGAACTTGCGTCGTTCTCTGCGAAATTTCGTACGAGCGTGCCCTTTTGAAAGAAAGGAGTAGTCAGTCGGATAAGACGATCGTAGTGGTTTTCTTTATGTAGTATTTTTCTTTATTTTCATGAGTCTTGCCTTTCTTCAATGGCAATTTTTTAACAGTTCCGCCCTTCGGGTACGCGGATTCGTCTCTCTGGCGAGATGGAGTTTAGCCAGTCGTTTTATTTAATGAACTGACTTCGCGACACGGGAGTTTCTTTCTTCTTTTCATGTCTCGTGCAAATAAAAAATTAGACGCGTCGTTTGTTTGACGTATAGGGCCGCGTTCGATACTGAGTCATTTTGTCGCATGTGATCGTGCAGTAGGAGGGGACGGTCGAGTAACAAACGGAGGCTGTAGAAATAGACAGATAGGGGTTGTGCGTGGATTAGATAAATCAATAACATTTAGCAATCGTTTTGAGTCGAGAAATTGCCCTTTTAGTAGTTTTTTCTGGACAATATTTTTTCGTTGTTTTTTCGCTAGCATTGGGGTCGGAAAATTTTCTTTTCCGTTTTTTTCCTTTCTTGGTTTACCGAAAAATATTTTTCCATTTCGCTTTCATCAAAAAAGGCGAAAAGATAAAATATTGTGTCCAAGGCCAGAAACTTCTGATCGTGATCTCGACGAATCTTGGTCGTCTTGCGGTTGAGATTTCCCTATCTCTGGGCCACGTTTACGGACTCGTTGTCCTTGAAAGTTTTCTACTCGTCGTATCGTGAGGTTCGCGTAAACTGATTTTTTTCCACTCAATTTTATTAACTGCCGAGAGTTCATTCGATGAATAATGTCTTGCGCATCATTGACAATCTTGAGTCGGCGTAGGGATAGAAATTCGATGAAGACGGTAGTTGACGATTATCGGTATGCGATATGCGTCATTTGACGTGGTCTTCGTCGGCGGTTATAACTGAGGGAGATAAGGGCTCGTTCGGAATCGGTCAAGGTTGTGCGCGTAATTGAGCTTTTCTTGATAATAGATATTTCGTTTTTTGCAATTTTTCATTTTTTGTTCGGGTCTGAGAACGCTGTAAAACAGCGGTTAGATGCAATCATCGCCTGTCTCCGCGAAAAGTGCCGGGCTCGTCTGTTCCTCCTCGGACGATGAGACCGACACGCAACAACTGTTGTTTGGCGCTTTTTGAGCTCTTATGATTAACGGTGAGAACGCTTTTTGAGCGGAGTTGGGAAAAGAAGTTGGGCGTTAATGGTTCTCGCTTTTTCTCTGTCAGCGAGTGGTGCTTGTTGTGTCCATCTGGCAGCTTAGCGGAGCTTATATTTTTAGCTGAATTTTGAGGGGTCTTGACGAGGTGTTTGGAAAACAAAAATCTGTAAAAAATGTAATTTTTTTAATTGAAATGGTTCTGGAGAAAAGTGTGTCAGCATTTTTTCCTTTCTCAATTTGTTCGATTGTTAATGACATAACGCCCTGTGTTGTTTTTACGATTGTTGAGTAGTTTTTGGCGCAGTATGCAGTGCGATATCACCGAGTTAGTCGAGTAAAAGTCAGTAGAAAGAAACAGGAAGGCGAAACGAGTCGTTCGTGTTCGAGAAAGGTCGCGTGCACAGCATGAGATTATGCAATCCCTGGTTGTACCCATTTTCAGGTTGGCCCGGTGGCAAAAAATCTCGCTCGCAAAGTGCACCTTAGGGTTACGCGTGCGTGCATTATTGTTTCGATTGTTGTTGTTGCCCCCCACCGCTTCTTCGTGTCGTCGTTCGGTGGGCGGTTTGTTTTTGGCCGGAGTCCCTCTCGACTTGGGCGTGAAGTGGTAGGGAAGTGCGGTCAGATTTCGTACGTGCGTGTCCTGCGGCCGGACATGTCGACTGGAAATTGGAAAAGACGGAAACTCGAAAATCGTATTCGGTGGGACTTTCTGTGTGGAGTGGTGTGGCCCTGACCGATTGATGGGCTGGCAGACGACAATTTGCATAAACGATTGCGCACGTTGTTTGTTTACGACATGCTGCTAATGCTGTGAGAACGACATGCTGAGTGAGCAAGCACCTCACGATTTTCCCGCTGCTGAGTTCCGTTTTCGTTTTTGAGGTAACATGCGTTGACATAGTGGACGTGCTCAAGTGGTGCTTGTTCAGTGAGGTCGGTGTTAGCCGTTGAGCTGTTGCGATTTCTCTCTGGAGGGACTTTGAGATGAGAGGTGTGAACTAGCCGGTGATGTCTGCGTGCTTGCGGAAGGAAGTTTCGCGTGGCGTGACGAAGGCTGCGTAAGCAGGCTGCGTGGCAGCTAACACGTTGCGCCGCTTTTTGCGCGACTGCAACTTCGAGGACGCAGTCGGCGCGTGCTTTATAGGTGAGCTAATATATAATGCAGGGGTGCGGAGAGAAATGAGTGAAATGCAAAGGTTAGAAGGACGATGCTGTTGTGAACAGGCGGGCAGTTTGAGAGGCTCAAGTTTGTTTGTCGATCAGCCGTACTGTTTTCGCCCGCGCGGCTCAGAGTAAATCCGCAAACAAACAGACGTTGGTCGCACTTTCGTTGTCGGATTCATCTTTGACCGACAGGTCTGAGGGACGCTTTCATCTTCTCCGCCCTGCAGATCCCCTCCTTCTAAAGTAGTCGAGAATTGAGGTGATAGTGTAAGCTGTGGGCAGAGACAGCTAGTTTGCGTGATGACGTCATCGGTTTCCTCTGTAGTTGTTCCCCAGCAACCGCGCATCTCGAAAGAGCCAAGAGGAACGCCACTCGTCGAAAACGATTACGGCGAGGTAGTCTGCGAGAGTGTCGGCGGGTCCCCACCACCGACCATCGAATGGTTCTTCTCGAACGGAACGAGAATCGACGGCGGCAATGTTCGGAACGCTACCGACTTGGTGCGGTGGAACGCCAGGTGCACATCGATCGATTTTATGCTCGTTTGTCTTCTAGAACTCGTCGACATCCTCGTCACTGACTTGGCGCGTTAACGCCGCGGATAATAAGCTCTCTGTTGTGTGCAAAGTGAAGAACGTCGCAATGGGTGATAAAGCTCCGTTCGAGGTCGCGACGAGTCAACTCGTTGTTCACTGTAAGTCACGTGATTTGGTCGAGGGAGTGACGTGATTGATTGGGTTTCAGATCTCCCTCGTGTATTCGTCGGACCGACCTCACCACTTGATGTGGAGAGGGGAACGCAAGCGAATCTTGTTTGTTCGGCGGATGCTAATCCGCTTCCGTCGAGGTTTCAGTGGGAGTTGAATGGGCCGCAGTTGCAGATGAGTTGGCCGACGGCGAAGTTGCAGTTGAATGTCAAGAAGGAGAATGCTGGAAATTAGTAGGGGTTTATCACTTTGTTATGTGATGCGGTGCGACCCTCCTTATCACAGGGCGAATATTCAAAAATTTTACAATCAAGGGACTAAAGCTAATTTCAAGTGCGGTAAATATTTTGCGTGTAAAACAGGCAAAAATGACATCATATTTACTTTATAATTTTTCGCGTCGGAGAAAAATTTAAAACGTTCGAAATGTTTTAAAATTTAATTGTTAAAATTAATTTAAAATTATTAAAATTAGTTAATTGGCACTGAAAACCGCCGCGCGCGGCAAAAATTTCGACCAAAATTGGTAAAAAAATTATAAAAGTATTCTGAGCAAGGGTAAAATATCGTGGGTCTAAAATTTGAATTTTTAAATTTCTCGGGGGCCGTCCCCAGTGGTGTCACGTGATCGTACAGCATGCAGTGCGTTCCTTTGTGCTATTCTAGCACATGCGCAGTGAGCAACGCAGTTGGATCGGCACGTGCCACACTTCAAATGAACGTTCTCTGTACGTTTTTATATAATCGATAATTCACTTCTACCACGAACGTTTCCCCGTAGATGGCCCCGAGATCGTGCTCGCTCCCGAGCTCAAAGCAAAGGAGGGTGATCGCGTCCAATTGACATGTGTTGTCGATGCACTTCCTCCTGCTGATTCTATCGTTTGGTCGGGCCCGTTTGGACATGGGACTGAGAAGGATATACTCGTGATTGACAAGGTGGCGAGATCGGATGCTGGAAATTATACTTGCTTGACGAAGAATACGCTTCGTGTATTCGGTGTGGATGGACCGTCGGTGCGACAGAGTGCTAAGTCGACGACGCTCGTTGTTTTGCGTAAGGACGGACAGTACATGGAATTATCATGTGCATTAAATTATCGATTTTTTCGTTATGCACAATACATTTATATTATCGATTTTTCTGTTGTGTACAGTACACTATATTATTGATTTTTTCTACAGTACACACAATTTTCGACTGTTTTTATTATGTGCACTAAATTATCGATTTTTTCGTCATGTACAATACACGAAAATTATCGATTTTTTTCTCCAGATGCGCCTGGCAAAGCCGTTGTGACATCAGCGGAACCAGCGCTTGTCGGCACCACCATCTCCCTCGTTTGTCGTGCGACCCCCGACGCCGGTGTCCCCCCCGCACAGTACCGCTGGAAGGCACCAGGCATGCCCGATTACGAGCGTGAACCTCGCCCAGACGGCACATACACGATCACCGACGTACAACTGACGCACGCGGGTGACTATTGGTGTATGCCGTTCAACGATGCGGGTGTTGGCGAACTTGCAGCCGGTCGTCTTGTCGTGCACGAACCGGCCAATCTCGATCGCTTTCTACCCTCGGAGAAGTCACACTCGGCGGGGGATGCACTTGTGCTTACTTGTGGTGCGCATGGACAACCGGCACCGAATATCACGTGGTTTAAGGATGGCATGCCCGTCGCCAGTTTTGAGGATGGTGAGGCACATTATCGGGTGGTGCAGAGTGCGGAGGTACAATCGGGGTGTCATGGAGATATGCGTTGCTCGCAAAGGGTAAGCTTCTTAACTAGCGAGCAGCCACACAGTGCCTTGTTAAAAGTTCTTTGTCTCCGATTGTTATAAGTGTACAAACGGTGACATCCTTCTAGGTTTCGGGAAGTCTCGAGTTTGTCGGCGGCATTAAGTGGCTCGACAAAGGCGTCTATGCATGCCAGGCGTTCAACGGCGCCGGTCGACCAGCGGAGAGCACGATGAGTCTTCGTGTACAGCGTGAGTATTGGTTTTTACTTTTGTGAATATCGATTTATTGGTTGTTACCTGCAGATGCACCGATGATCGTCAACGATCCGGAACGACCATACGCGGCCGCAGATGTTGGCGCGAGTAAAGCAGCGACGATAGAATGCAAGGCGAATTCACGTCCGTCACCATCGTTTCGTTGGTTTCACGCCGGGGTTGAACTCGTTACGAACACGGGACTTTACGAGATCGCTGAACGAAATGACTCGAATGATGTCCACTTCTCGACGCTTACCGTCCTGCGTGTACGGGAGGACGATCTGGGGGAGTATCTCTGCAAGGCGACGAACGCTATTGGCGATGCGACGTTCAAGTTTCTTCTTCAGAAGAAGGGTAGGTGCAATGTACACGCACTTGGCAGACGTGGTAGTATTGATGTTTCTTTTCAGCTAAACCATTTCCACCCAGTGAAGTACGCGCGCTCTCGAAGACGCACAATTCTATCTTGCTTGGATGGTTGCCCGGTTTTGACGGAGGTTATCCGCAGGAGTTCCTTGTCGAGATGACGGGCAAACAAGACGCGGTGCATGGCCCGCGGATGGTTAATGTGAGTGCGCAAACGACGGCGGCGGTTCCTAACAGTTTGCATCTCTGGAGGCGCTATCGACGACATGTTGGTATCGATCGACCCAGACCTGTAGTGTATAATTTTACGGAGTTGTTGCCGAGTGCGGAGTATTCGTTTCGCGTGCGGGCGGCCAATCAGATGGGTGCGACGGAGTTTACGGTGCCGGTTGCCATTCTGACCGAGGATGCGCCCGTCGATTCAAGTATGGGCGTAGTATTGATTTATTGATTTTGTGAAATATCGATTTATTGATTTTTTGTGAAATATCGATTGATTTTTGTGAAATGTTGATTTTTGTGAATTATTGATTTTTGTGAAATATCGATTTATTGATTTTAGTGAAATATCGATTTATTGATTTTTGTGAAATATTGATTTATCGATCGATTTTTAATGCTAAATGTCTAATATTTTTTCAGCTATTCAAAAGCCGCAACGCGTCTTCTATAACGCGGACACGGACAGCGTTGAGTTCGCGCCGTCGATGGATCTTGGCCTCTACTGTCTACAGATCTATGTCGTACGTGGCTCTCAGTCGCAATGGGAACCGTACGCGTGTGTTGAGCCGAATGGGCAGGCGAGTCTCGCTGGCGGGAAGGCGACGAGTTTGCGCGCTCGCTACTGCCTTAAAGCGACGATGCTTTGCTCCGAATCGACCGATGCGCTTGGTATATCTCAACACTTGTTTATCGATTTTTTGAAGTTATCGATTTTGTGTACATATTTAGTTGGATCGCCAACATCGGTGCAACTTGGCGTCGTTGTTCCGGCGGTCGTCGGTGGTCTCTTGGTGCTTGCGCTTGTTGGCATTATCATCTGCTGTTGCTGTCTGCGGAGGCGTGGGGCGAAGAAGTCGGCGACGAACGGAAAGACGAATGGTGTTACTGTCAAGGACTATGAGATGGAGGCGAATCAGTACGTGACTTTAGTTTAATTTTATTTATTTATTTTTTAATCAAATTAATTTTGACTTATTATTATTATTTTAATTAATTTTTATTTATTCATTTTTATATTTTTCGATTGATTAGTAGTTGTGCGCTTCTGATTGGTCAGTTGATTATTGATTTTGTGGCAAGTAGTAACACGTTTATGCTCATTCTGGCACAGTGTATTCGTTTTTATTTACTTATTGATTTTTATCGATTTCATTGATTTTGTTGATTTTTATTGATTTTTTAATTTTTATTGATTTTTCCTTGTGTACATAGAATTCGACCTAAGACGCTCATCAGCGAGCCATACATGCCGCAGCACATGACTAACACGCTGCTCGCCGCTGGCGGCGGAGCGCGCGGCAGCCTCGTCGGGGGCTCGAAAGACTCAGGCGTGTTCACGACGACCGGCTCGGTCGTGAACTTCCAGCCATCTGCGTACGGTGGACATCGGCCTTCGATGACCGACTACCCGTCCTACGAGCATACTGGTACGGGTTGTTTGGCCATTTTTGCGAGAATTTTGGCTGCTTGCATCTGATTGGTTCGGCCTTAAATTGTCTGTCACGTGACTTTGCAGGCTACGAGATTAACACGAACGGTGTGAGACCGCCGAGCTTTAACGAACCAGATGGCTGGCAGACCGCCGATGGTTACGATGGGTACGGCCAGCCGAATGGCTACAGGTGAGAATGGAAGAATGTGTCTATTTTGGTTAATTTGATGGGTTTTAGCAACGCCATCTATAATGGTCACGACTTTGCCGATTACCCGATGCCCAACGGCGATCTCAATGTGTATGACCCGTACGGCGCGCTACGAGTTGAGGGCGCGGTTGACATGCATCCGGCGGGACGCGGCTCGCAGGACGGCTCGCTCAACTCGGGCTACTCGACGCCGAGCTCGAATCAGCGGAGAGTGATTCGTGAGATTATCGTTTGAGGGGGCCATTTTCGGGACGAACGGTGCTCTGTCTGTCTGCAAGTTTGAGAGGATTGCGCTATCTTTATAGTTGTCTGTATATGCGAGTCGTGGCAACGCCGTGCTTTTGGTGTATAGAAATTGATTTTATTTTGAAGAATATTGATTTTTGGAACGTTCATGTAACTATTGACTTTTGCCATGCTGCAAGCTTGCTCGCTGTCCATTTTTGTATCGATTGATTTTTGCTCTGCTTTTATCTATCACATGTGCATAGTTTTAACGAGACGCAAAGCGCCATCGATTCATTCCTGCGATTTATCGATCGGTCAGTTCTTTGGTCACAATATGTTGTGCGCGTCTACGCAAGCTGTCCATCTACTGTTTCACGGTTGCACCGTCCATCTGAAGTTGAGGAGCCAGTTCAGCTTGTTTTACACACACATCAAATGCGGCTGTTATATTACGCACTCGCTTGTTGCGCCGGATCGCATCGCTGTCGGTCTGCATTCCTGCGGTCGTGCTCAATGGAGAGGCAAAAATCGATAGTATGATTATCGATTCTTTTCAAGCTAGCAGTTGAGCACAGCCGGAGCATGTTCCCTTTGTTCGAGTTTATTTCGTAGATCTCTAGCGGTTCTGTTTGTAATGCAACAGTCTGACTGTCTGTCTGTTCATATCCTGCCTGCACGACGAGCTGACTTCGGCAACTAGCAGCCAGCGTTGCGTCGTGTCAGTGGCTTTGATCTGCTAAACCAATGATGTTCCAGTGTGCCTTTTATGCGGTGTACTGTAAGCTTTCTGCTTCTGTCTGCACGTGACCGCCGTCATTGCGTCACGTGACGTTATTGATTGGCTGCCTGTGCTACCAAGGTCGATGAGTCGCACCCGTTTGCAAATGGACCAATCGGCTTTCTCTCCTGCATACGTAGCGTGTAGGGAAGTCGGCGAGTGTATTCTGTTTAGTGTGCAACTACCGTAGCCGTCTGTGCAAGCAGTTGAGCCTTGTGTTCTACTCTGCGTGCTTTGTTGTGTTTCCGAATGAATAAAGGTCAGTGATCTGATGCACGTCTATCCAGTTGCCTTGTCTGTTCGCACGAAAATTACCAAGCATACGCAGTCGCGTAGTCGACAGATTCAGTGAACAGCACGTAGCGCTACGGTTTGACATGTAAAATACACGATGGTCGAGTCTCGAGAAGAGACGATAGCGGGTGGTCCTGCGTAGTGGTAGCGACACAATGTAAGGCATCTGACCCTCACGACGAGCGAGCATACACAAAAAGAACGAGAAAAAGCCACGTACAATGTCCAGAACATGGATCTTTGCAAAGTAAGGCAAGTCGGGCTGAGGAAGACAAAAAAGAGCTTCGTTGCGATCCGACTTCGCTGTTAGCGAGAAAAAGCGCGTCGAAAGCTCGCAAACACGGAGACCATAACATTTCTATGTTAGTCTCCATGGAGAGCAAGACCCTTACGACAGCAGCTAATCAACAGAGAAGCGACGGCAAGCGCACGACCGAACACGTATTGCACTTACACAACTAGCTGTTCACCGCATAGTGCATGCCTCTCACTGCACACCAAAACCGTGCAAACGTACTGTACGTACACGTACTTAAGCCAATCAATACAGCAGCGGACAACACACAAAATTCGCGCACGCATACGAAGTACGTAGCTTTATCATACTCGTTCGCTCACCTGCCTGCACAGCTGCGCAACACACAAAGAGCGGAAAACATGACCTTACGCCCACACTGTAGACATACGTAGTTGACGGACAAAAGAGAAAATTCATAAAACCCAGAAACATCCAACGCACGTAGATCGCACCTGTCACCACGTGTTACGGCCAGTCGCACGTTCCCAATCGAGTACCGCCTTGCACATCTTCGAGTGCACTGCAAGTTTCGCCAATGCCGCCATCGTCGCACGCTCGGGGGGCCGCTGGGTGAGCGCCGCTGTGAGTTGCATCGGCAGGAGCATCTGCTGCTGTGATTGCCGCGTCGCGGCACTGCTGCACAACAAAAGCTTTGACGTACTGTACGTTAAGCAAAAGAATACTCCTACCCGCTAATCGTCGAAACATCGCCGACATCCGATCCCGTGTAGACAGTAATCGCGCGGTACGGGCACTGAGCGTTTGGAACATCGCGGCAATAGACGGCCTACACGTTCAAATTGTAGTTTGATTCCCATAGGGGTCAGCCATAAATTATGACTGGTGACCGACGATGTTCGGATTAAGGGGCGGAGTTTAAAATGTTCTCGAATGTACCTGTCAATCAAAAAAGGCAACATCAGTCCCTAGATCCCCAGAACGTAACCCAAAAATTTCGATTTTTGGACCCCTCCCCCATGTCACCTTTCGGCCGACCCCCCTCCCCTGTCCTGGGTTACGTAATCTATGAATGACCCCATACCTCCCTTAGGAAATGTAGGGTATGGCTGACAGAAAGCCGGACCGACTCTGCTACTGTACACACTCATATACGATGTATATCATAGAAAGCATACCTTGACTGCACAACCGACCAAGCTGCCCATCGGAACAGTCGGATGTGGCTGCACCTGCGCGGTTGGAAAGAACACGAAGCCAGCCGAAGTCCACAAGTAGCCATAGCCTTCCTGCACACAAGACGGTAAGACAGTCAATCAAAAAATCAATAATCGTACACCACTCACCGGTTTAATCTGCGCAACAAATCCCAAACCAGTGCGCGCCGGTGATATACGCTGAAAAACCTCAACCGCAGGCGGTAACGATCCCTTCCTCCTTCTAAACCGAACCGCAGTTCCAGCCGCGATATAATCCCTCAGAAAGAGTTCCTTCGTTGGCGGCAGCCGACGTCGTTCCCCCTCAGAAAGCCCCCGCATGAAAGCGTCAACATCAAAAGTGAGCACTTGAGTCTGCGTCACACCGCCCGACGTCATCATTTCGCAAACGATATGACCCCGATTGGTCGTCAGCACGTGGGATGCAATACCGAACTCTGGCATTGTCGGGAGAACGGGGATCTCTTCAAGAAGACTCGAAGTGTCGGTGCGTAGACCACCGACAGAAAACGGAGCAGATGCACGTGCCTAGAAAAGCAGTACGTCACGTGACATGCAGTGCATAGGCGTAGGTAAGGGGGTTTGGGGACTCCAACCCCTCCCCGTCGACCTACCTGATTGCTGCCGACCCCGACCGTGTTGAGATACTCTTGCAGCTTCTCGATATCCTCGTCGGAGAGACGAACCTTGGTCAAGAGTGCGCCAGTGTCAACACTTGGAGCAAGGTCGGCGAGAACGTCGACTCCTTTGGATGTTCGTAACGTGACCTACCAATCGAAGTCAACAGGGTTCCTGCGCATTTCGGAGGGTACAAAATACGTGTGTGTAAAAACATAGGTATTTGCAACACAATTTTTGACGTCCCATTAAATTTGCCCTCAAAAATTTTTAAAAAATATTCACGAGACCCTGAATCAAGCACATTATCCCTGCCAACCTGATATGGTTCCGACGTCGTCTTGAACGTACAAATGAGCAAATGTGAAGCCAAATGCACACGCGCGCGAAACGCCTGATTCACATCGACATCCCCGTCGTTGGCTTTCGAAAAGCCTAAAAGAACTAACATAAAACCCCAAGAAAAGCTCACCAGTACATATCGTTCAACATACTGTCACTTCTCACTGCCTTACCGATACAGCAACAACGAAGGGCATGCGGCGGCGTGACAGCAAAGCGTTGAGCAAGTGGTTTCAACTCATCTAAAAATTAAAATCTATCTCCCTCCAAGAAAAAAACCTAAAAATTAACGTACGTTCCGCCTTAAGCTCGACATGTCCATAATCAACAAACTTGACAAGCAGTTGTCCGTTCAATTCCCTGCTCAGGACCTCGCCTCGACAGAACGTGCGCAACTCGGTGAACCTGCTCACAAAGGCGTCAAAGTCTATTTTAATCAATAAAAAACAGCTTACATAGCAACACATGCAGCTGCAGGTCTAATATCATTGACTGCCAACGGCAGATCGTAGTCGGTGTAGGCATCGGCGAGTTGACCAAGGAGGGAATCGATTTCGTTCATCTCCTCGTGTAACTGGACGTAGAATTCTGCCGGAGAATTGAGACACGATGTGCACACCTAAATGCACACCTAATGGTACGTACAGTATGTATTTAGAGAGAGCACAACTGACCTTCATTTCGTCGCGAGGTTCATTCGTACGGGGTGGGTACTCCAGAGCGTGGCGGTCGACGGTCTAAAAGAAAATCGATAAGTGAAATGTTGAAGCGTTAAAAAGCTCTATCACGATGTTTAGACTGCATATGAACTCTGGCGGTTGGAAACGTAAGACAAGAGACTTGGTTAGTTTGTGTTCGATAAAATGCAATGCCGCATTCCCATACGTACACTCGAACGTACTATACATAAAAATCAATACATGCTGTAATGTACACGTACTTTGACGCCACTTACCCGTCGATAGACGCCTCCACTGCCTATTTCTCGATACCCGTTTCGTCGCAGCCCCGAAGAGTTCCCCCCACGACTTGTACTCGCAACGCAACTGGCAACGGCGCTCGACTGGTTCCCGTTCCTGACCGGCACCGGCTCCTCGACGATCGACGGTTGGGGCGGGACAAACCTGCCGAAGAAATCGTTGCGTAGGTCTTTCGGCGGTTGCTGTCGCGACTTGAGAGCAGCGCCTTGCGGAGATGATAAAGAACCGGCCACACCAGTCGAAGATGACGCGACCGAGTACTGATTCTCCTTGCGGCGGGCGCCACCACTGTTCGGTGGGTTATTCACCATTTTGGACACGCCTGAGACTTCTAACTCACGCTAGAACGTCTCGCTCTGCTCGAACAAGCGACGAGCCGACGAGTGAGCAAGTTCTCGATGAGTCTAATCCTAGAAGCCGCAAGATACGCGATGAATTCTCGGCCAATGGGAAAAGGAA